>CANUEX010206405.1:0-99065 GCA_948099535.1 Jatropha multifida | reverse complement strand
ATAATAGGGATGAGTTGTGATAGTTTAGGCTTACTACGGGCTTCGGGTGCCTTAAGCTTACCTAGGTCCTAGTGCCGGTCCGGCCCACGATTTTGGGTCGTGACAATTTTGAAGATATTCGCTGAAATGAATATTATATAGAGATAATAATTATATGAATATAGTTGTAAACTAAAAGTTTATAAATTCAAATATTTTTATTGTTTGGCAATGATCGGCTAAGTCATCTTGGACCAATATTGGTGTGAAAAGGAATTAAATTATTTTATAAATATTTATTAAAGAACCAGAAGTTTCTTCAAATCTAATAATTTTTAACAATTGTGTTCTTAAAGCAGTTTTTTATGAGAATAATCTCCCTATTTGTAAAAAAGAATAGTGCTATTATATATAGTAGAAATTATTCGCATCAATATCGCTAAATTTATTGATTATTATGGATCCCGATAGTAGGAGAAGAAAATAAGCAGCTGAAAATGCTAATATTTTGATCATCTCACAAAGTTGTGTGAACTAGAAGTTCTAAATATAGTCAATCAATTGTTAAACTCCTATTAAAATTAAAGTCCTTGAATGGTAAACGGTCTATGTTAATAAATTTATTGTACGCCTTAAGCGTGGTAGATTAATCAGTTCCAAGGATAAAAGTCTTTAAAAAAATAAAAATGAGTAAATATGTTATATATGCAAATTATAGAAAGAAAAGCTCTAGAAGAGTAATCTCCAGAAGAGACCTTAGACATGACTGATAAATTTCTAGAAGAAATTCAGGTACTTGAAATCAATGAATTCGATGAAAATAATGAGATCTCAACAAGTTATGTCATGTCAAGAAAAAATAGAATTGATATAAAATAAATATCGATTGTACTTTTGCATATGCTATAACACTTAATATTGTGAAAAATTATGAGGATCTTAAATATAAGTCTTATTGGGGATATATAGATATAAAATGATTGTCTATTTTATATGATTCATTTTATATACCTATATATGAAAATTCTTAAAGGATTTAAGTTGCTTGAAGCACAAAATTCAAATTCTCGAGAAATTATATAGAGTTCTATATGGATTACTTGATAATGATAATCCTTGAAGGATTAAAACATGCTTGAAGTATGAAATTGAAACCCTTGAAAATGTATTCAAGTAAATTATAAAGATTTCTATACAGATTAAGAAAATCTGATGTTATAATTACCTGAAAGATATGACGGAACAAATATCACATAATTTTTTATGAAAAATAAATATATGATATATTTATCGTGTTTCTATTCTTCTTTTATGAAATGTATAAAAAGTCTCTGAAAGATTTAAAATGCCTAAGGCATATAAAAGATCTTTATATGTATTAAAGTAATCTACTCAGCATGTATATATGATAAAGAAATATTATATAAATTATCTAATTTGTCTATGTGTATTTATAAAAGGTCTACAATTGAATTTGATATTTTTGTTGTGTATGTTGATAATATAAATCTCATTAGACTCCAGTAGAGCTCTAAAATGCAATAAAGTATTCATATAAGAAATTGGAAATGAAAGAATTTGAATGTACAAAATTTTGTCTCGCCCTGAAGAGCGAACATTTTATAAATGGAATTTATGTCTATTCATCAGTACATATAATCCAAGGGATTGAAATGGTTTTATATGGATAGAACTCATCCATTAATGAAACTGATATTTATGAGGTCATTTAAAGAGATAAAAAATTAATTTCAACTTCCAAAAATGATAAAGAACTCTTTAGTCATGAAGTACTATATCTTTTTACAATAATGAAAATATTATGTCCTGAAGTACTATAGTACCATACTGAGTATATATCTTAAGGATCATTATAATCATAATGATTGATATATAATTTACATTTCTTTATTTATAGAAGACATCACAATTTATACGAAGCAAGCAAATAATATGTTTAATTGAATTAATATTTTGATATGTACAAGGTACATACAATATGTTTGCATAGAAAACAAGCTCCATAATTTTGTAGGAGATAATATTAAGATATATTATATTCCCTAAAGGAATGATACACTAAAGACAAAGACAAGCAATGATGTCTTCATCAGGGGGACAAATAAATTTTTAAAACACAAAGAATACTATACTTTTTTTCCTTCACTAGGATTTTTTTCCCAATGAATTTTTTCCTAATAAGGTTTTAACGAAGCATATTCTTTTGTATAATGGACATCCAAAGGGGAGTGTTATGAAACTATATAATATAATGGATGTCCATAAGTTTATTCAAATAATTATTTATTTATCCAAAAGTCATGTCTTTTGGAATAAAGGATTATATTTTTTAGTGTAAGGTTGTGTCTTTTAAATATGTCTTTTGGTATCCTATAAATAGCTCTTAAATCCTATGGATTATGTAACCAAAATTAATAATACTAAATCAATTTATCTCTAATCTCTCTTCTTCTATTTATTACATTTCTATATATATTTTCTCTATTTCTCATATTTCATAACATTATTGATATTTTTCTCTTTTTATCTCGTCTAGAATTCCTCCATTCATTTTAAGAGATTTTTACCAGGAAAGTTTATTAAAAAGAAAAATGTCTCTCCTTAAACCAAAATAAAAAATATATTTGGATACTATTATGCTTTTCTTTTTTTAATTTTGGTTCTAACCAATTAAATCAATAGAATATAATAACTAAAATAAAAAAACTCAAAAATTCCGTAATTTTTTTAAAAATAAAGTTATCTGTAATTAAAGCAAAAAATTAAAATCGCCAAAATTTATAAAAGAAAATTACATGATAGAAGCCAAAACTTGAAATTCAGAAGGTGAAATACCCAAAAATTTTAATTTTAGAAAATATCCATTTAAATTTTAATTCTAAAATTTTAGTCAGTAAATTTAAACCACGTAAAATTTAATTGGACCTGTAAATCAATTAGTTTGTCGAAAGTCGATCGAAAATCAAATCGATTTATTGAATCGGATCAAATCGGTTTGAATTAAACCGAAATGATCCAATGTATTCTAGAAAGGGCACGGCTAGGTGACGGGAGTCTCGTCATAACGAGAGTATTAAAATAATATTAAAAGTGAGATCCATATATACAATTACAAAGGTAAGATACATATGGATCTCACTTTTAATATTATAAAACACACATGGGATCCACTTTTAATATTATTTTAATAATCCCGTCATGATGGGACTCTCGTCATTTAGCATTTCCCTTCTAGAAATTCAATTTGCATTATTTTATTTTCCTTTCTTTTTCCTTCTTTCTCTTTCTCTTTATGCTACTCTACTTTCTTCTTCTTCTCTTCCTTCTTTCTTTCTCTTACTGACTCTCTCTCACCTTCTCCCACGACCATCAACGGCAGCAACTCCTCCGCGCACGGCTTGGACGGCAACTGCAACTCGCTGCCTCTCCTTGCAGCAACGCCACAGCTCCGGTTCCTCCTCCCTCCTTCGTTTCTGTCGTGCCCTTGTTCCAGCAACAGCAGCAGTAGCGGCTTAGCCACTGCAGCGCCACCTGCTCCTCCGCAGCAGGCCTAGCTCACAACTCCGGCCACCGCCTCCTCCTCTCCTCTCAGACGAGATTCAACTTCCAAAAATTTTGATTTTTGGACTGTGATAAATATTGGGTACTGATTTTATTATTCTTGGAAATTTTTGAATAATTAGCTAATTTTTGACGATTAATTAGTCAGTAGTTAAATTTTAGTATTTGTGTGGTTGGTTAATTATTTTGTTGATTTTATATATTGGTGGATTCAATTATTTTTAGGGATGATTTTAGTAGTTAATTAGTTAAATTGAGTAATTATCATAGTTGATTAATTATAGGATTTTGAATTATTATTTGGTTGAATTTTATAGTTAATTGCTAGTGATATTGGGGATTTTGATTATTGATTATAAGTATATTGTTAGAATTTTGGTGGTTTATTGATTATTGTGTTAAAAGAGTTAGAATTATTGAATTTGGGCTAATTAAAATTATTTTGGAGATGAATAAATCATTACAAAGGACTAATAGTTTTTAGCACAAAAATTAAACGGTGAAATTATTGGTGTATTGTGATTTAAATTAATAGGTTGAAATCGACAATAAATAAAAATGAATTGTATTATGAAGAAAATTATTATTGTTGGCGTCAATTTACAATTAGAAAGTATGAATATAATTTTTAAGGATGTAGGAGTTAAGCAATTAAGTTATTAGAAAGGAATATATTCATGGGGTTATTAAGAATCAAATGAGGTAAAATAAATTAAATGATATTTGGAGACTGAACAAATGAATTATTTGATGATAAATACTAATTAATCTAAAATTTAGGGTTATATTACGTGAATTATATTGGTGGTAAGTTATATAATATGGTGAGTTGATAGAAATGTAAATTTAAGGATAATATAAAAGGTTTATTGTAAATTATTATTTTAGCAGTTGATTATTTGGATAATTTGTTACTAGTGAATAAACTGCGTGAGAAGTAGATATTAAATATACTGGGTCATTATTTAGGAAGTTGGATTATATTTAAAATAAATTGACAATTATATTTTTGTGAAAATGTTGCTTTAATTATAATAGAAATTGAAATTTAAACAAATAAATAAAAATAAATAAGTGTGTTAAATTAATTCTTTAAATCTCTTAATTAAGGGATTCAGTGTCTGGTATTATTTTTTTCTTATTATATGTTAGATCGATCGAGTTATTATATTGCTCCTCTAAGTCAGAACCCAAAATAGAATTAGAATATTTTACTATTACTGTGCGTAATAATAAATTATGCATACTATCTGCATATGCGCATTACATTTATATATTATATTCCATTTATTATTGAAATGTGATCAGTACTCATTTCCTCCACTGGTATTATATTACTATCCACCTTATAAACATAATATTCTAGTCCTACAATAATGTATAATTACAACCTTTGATTACATCTATACATGTATATATTGCATTGATTAAATCGTTGAATATTTGTATTGTGACGATGATGTGCTTTGTATTTAGGTGGAAATTGATATGGCGTAGGTCACCATGAGACCGTTAGCCAGGCATAAGGGGATTGGTTCCCTGATGTATATATTTATATGCGAATGAGAAAGGTAGGCCAATGGCCAGTGAATGAATTTATGACATTATTGATCGATTTTGAAAGGTAGGCCAAGGTCGGTGGATCGATCTTGAAAGGTAGGCCATGGTCGGTGGGTGAATTTATGACACTACTGATCGATTTTCACATGTTATGAATATCCCGATGTGACTTATTTGAAGGTGCTAATATATGACACGTGCTTGTAAAGTATGTCATTTTATATACATTGCGAAACCGTACTGTCTGAATGTGTGAATTTGCATTATTTATTATTATTCACTGAGTTTGGTGAAACTCATCCCCTCCTTTTATAAACTTTTCCAGGAACTAGAAGTATCGCTAGTTCACAAAGGTTCTGTTTTCTTCTCCGCAGAGATAGAGTATTTAATACTAGCTTTAAAAATATTAGTGTACGAATTATCTGAGATGTTGTACTATTCTGAATATTTTAATTTAATTCCGCAGTTAGGATGATAGATCAATATTGGATATGTAAAAATTATTGTTTATAAATAAATGATCTGTGGAGTATTTTCTGAAATTTAGAGGAATTATGACAGAAAAAGTTTGACCATAGTATGACCGATGAATTTTGTACTAATTGCATTGTAGTTTAATGAGTAGAAGCCCGAGTTATGAATCAAATATGATATTTAAGCTGGGCCAAGAATGTTACTAACTGATTATTGGACTGTATCATAATATGAGTTTACTATTTTCAAAGCCAGATATTATTAAGGATAAATTTTGAGATGATTCAGGCTTATTACGAGCCTCAGGGACCTTAAACTTACCCAGATTTTAATGCTGGTTCGGCCCACAGTTTGGATCGTGATAGAAGGTAAATAAATATTCTAATGACAAAAATTAAAAAAAAAATTAGTACGACTATTCAAAAATAGAGTTTTGTTATCTACATCTTGTGGTTCAGTTGGCAATATAGACTGAACACACCTGTAAAAAGGAATAAAGAATTTTAATTATGATTAAGGTTTGAATTTACAAAAGGACTCTACAGTGAATGAGGTGAAAAAGTAGGGACATAATAATACATCTAAAAAATTACAAGTAGTTAGTTTTATTATAATTGGGGATTAAATAATAATTCTTTTAAAATTTATTGGGTTAGATTACCAAAAATACCCAAGTCATTTTTACAATTTTAATCAATTATTTTACTTATGTTAGTTGATATATTGTAATAAATTTTTTTTGTTAAACCACCTTATTTCTTATACACCTGTCTAATTCAGATTCGGGTTTTGCAGAAATTTATAATGAAGACAAACATGAATATTACTTAAGAAATGAGAGGTCCATAATAAAAGCAAGCATGAATGTTATTTAAAAAATTCAACGCCTCATTCCATTAGATAAACATATATTGTAATAATTTATTCCTTACATCCTATTCTCCCTTTCACTACCGTCGAATTTTCACTACCAATTTAGTGGGTTCTATGCGCGCTTACTCATCCGTAGACTAGATTTTTCCACCATGTAGAACAAAATTAAACTTTGACCATTTTTATAATTATGGCTTTTTTTAAAAAAATCATTTATTGATTAATTTTTTAATAGATTTATATGATTTTTCTGGACGAATTTAAAAATATATATTTAATATAGTTAAATCCTATTTTTTACTTGATTTTTACCCAAAAATCCCTTCACAATATTAAATGATATATATGATTGAGAACATAGATATACTATGAATAAAGATACATTAAAAAATTAAACAATAATGATCTTTTAAAAAAAAATAGGATCACTACTTCTCTTAATAATTATGACTTTTATAAATTTTTCCATTTTTTATAAGAGGTTGAAAAGATAAACATTTTATGGATTAACTTTTTATTATTGAGAATGCCATAATTAAAAAAATTAGCTAAGAGTCCGTTTGGAACAAATGAATTCCACAAAATTTTATGGAATTCATTTGGAAATTTAAAATTTTATTTTTGGAATGAAAAAAAATATAGATTTAAATTCTATGAATTGAATCTCATGGAATTGGATTAGTTTAGTTCAAATCCTATTAAAATTGTTGAAATTTGCAAATAAATTTCATATATTAATTCACTAACATTTATATTGACTAAACTGCCCTTTCACTCAAATATTATTGACTAAACTGTCCTCATTTATTTTTTTTAATATTTTTTTAAAGAGTATGAAATTACTATTATATATGACTAATCTAAATGAATTTTTAATTTTGAATATATTTAGTCTATTAATAAAAAAAATTTAAACTTTTGCAAGGACATGAAAATTGAAATTTTAAAATTTAATTAATTAATTATGGTGGAATATGAGTGATTTATTTATATTAGTATTTTTGTTAAATTATTACATTAAGGTTATTTTAGAAAATAAAGACGAATGAATTTTCATCTAAGAATTGTTTGAAATATAATTTTGTGAAATTCAATTGAATTTCTTATTTTAAATTGTAGCATACCAAACATTCATTTACAAATGAATTTTACAACCATGGTTTATTTGTTCCAAACGATACCTTAGAGTAAAAAATTTTTCCATAAAATAGTTGAAATTCTATTTAGTAGAAAATTCTATGTTTTCAGTCATTTGTTGAGATTAACTGAATATAAAACACCAATTAGTTGGCTTTTAAAGATACCGTTGTATCATTTTGTAGAAAATAACTAAAAAAAATTATACGTTTAATGGAAAAATGTAAGTACTAAAATAATAAGTTAAGAGAAAAATTTATTACACTCACTTTTTTTTTCTCTAAATATTTTAAATTTTAATACTTCTACAAGATTGGTAACATAAATATATTTATTGCATTAACAGAAGGCTAAATGATAAAAAAAGAAAAAAAAATCTGAATTCTATCTGTTTTTGTAATTTTAAAAATTTTTTTAAGGCCTCATTTCGACTTATTTTCCTGAAAATATACTTCCCGGGAAGTAGAATTCCAGATAACTTACTTTCAGGGAAGTCCAGTATAATTGTGTTTGGTTGATATACTGAATTCTTGAAAGTAAAATTGTATTAATTAAATAAAAATGTTAAAATTAACAAGAATACCCCTACAGTGTTTATAAATATTTATCAGCAACATATTTAGCTGATTATTTTCATACTAAAAATATTACAAAATTCATAATATCCTGCACACTAACATGCATACCATAAAATTTATTTATCTTATTCATTTGTTTCTAGGTTACTGATTTTAGGCTTGCATTTGTGGTTCTAATTTTAACCATAACAGATCACTCAAAATCATAAAATAAGAAAACAAGAGATATTTCAATGGCTTATACTCCACGGTATAGTTGAATTTCCCCAAGTAGGCTTGCCACCTTGCTTGCTTGGGGGTCAGCTTCTATTGAGTGAGGAAGTAGCTCATGGCCATATTGTCAGTCCTCACAATGAACTCGGTCCTAGCAAGTAACATCTCCAAGTTCTAATGCAGTGATGATGCATCTGTGTGAATTTCAAAGGGCTTAGAAAATCTAGCAATGCTAAGATTGGTTCCTCCATGATAGTCCTTTTTAAGACTTTGAACTCTCTTTAACATTTCGCATCCCAATTCTAGGCATGATTTTTTTAAAGATCGGTCAAGGGTGCTGTTATGGCGGAGTAATGATGGATGAACCTTCGATAATAGTTCACTAGACCAAGGAAGGAACGTAATTCAGTAACTTTCTTTGGTTCCTATCATTCGATTATGACTTGCACTTTGGATTTGTCCATTCGAATCTTTCCTTTGCCCACTATATGCCTCAAGACTACAATCTCTTCTTGGAAAAAAGAGCATTTTTCTCTCTTCACATATAGCTCATTCTTGAGCAAGACTTGGAATACTAGTCGTAGATGTTTAACATGCTCTTGTAGTGTTTGACTACACACTACAATATCATCTAAATATAGACAAGACAAATAGGTCTAAGAAAGATGTAGAACTTGATTCATCAAAGTGCAAAATGTTGCAAGGGGTATTAGTTAGACCAAAGGATATAACTAAATATTCGAAAAAGTCATACTTATCATATAAGTGGTATTTGGTTCATCTCCTTCAGCAATTCGTACTTGATAGTACCTCGATCGTAAGTCCATCTTAGAGAACCATCTAACTTGCCTTAAATGATCAAATAAGTCAACAATGTTTGGGATGAGATATTTGTTCTTGGTCGTGATCTTGTTGAGCGCCCGATAGTCTATGCACAAATGAAGCAATCCATCATGCTTCTTTTGAAATAGCATGGGTGCACCATAAGGAGCTTTGGTTGGATGAATAAAGCCATATCTAGCAGCTCTTTTTGTTGCCTTCGAAGCTCTTCCAATTCAAAGACTACAAACATACATAAATCATCCATCTTTATTCATCTTCTACATTAAGAAGCGATTCAAAATCAATTTCGTCCAATCTTATATATACATTTTATATTTACTAGCTTGGATTATATAAAGATATAGTATGTAAACGAATGGGTGTAAAATTAAAATGGAAAATAATATGAACACGATCCATTAACTAGTGTTTATGATTGGTCAATGGGATTTTGTATTTTACTTCTCTTGTCCATCGATTTATATTAATATTTTACATATTAATGGTTTCTCATCTAAATATCATTCATTATAATACATTACATTCTATTACAAATCACCAGATATAATGTTTTCTTTCTCAAGTGTATATATTATTGATAAATCATCTATTTTTGTCAAACTACTAATAAATTGTAATTAGAAATAAAATTTATATATTCTAAGATAATTGGAGTAAAATTGTATATTTTTCTACTTTTAAATCTATAATATATATATATATATATATAAAAGTACGAATGGAGGGAAACATTTGGTCTTCACAACGCCCCTACATATTCTAATTGATAAAAAATATTATTAAGGACAATTTAGTCTTAATAGCTAAGTTGGAACCACATTGTATTTATTTTTCTGTTCTAATTATTATTATAATTTTAATCTAATCCTATTTTAATTAGGAATTTATTCTTTAATACGATTCTAATTAGGAATTTGTTCTATCATACCATTATATATAGATGTTTAGTTTTGATTATTTTTCGCTATCAATAATTTGTTACTTTTACTATTTTGAATTGAAATTGTTAAGTTTAAGATCATGTCTTCTTCTTGTGATAAGTATTAACTCTCTCTATTTATAAATTAATAGAATAGTTGTTATTTATATTTATTATAATTTAGTATCCTTATATCTCTTTATTTCTTTTTAAAGTTATAAATTAGAAAGTACATACAAAATATTTTTCTTCCCATCTTATGAGACCAAGATGGACTTGAGTCCTTCTATCTGCTGGCTCGAGCTTTAGGAGACACTTGAACTTCTTGATGCTCTGCATTATGATACAATAAGTCATGAACAAAACAATTATACCGGCGGTCATGTACAAGAATCACATAATACCTGATCCAATCACATAATACATAATCTTTCGATCAAATAATCTCAACATTGCCTCTACAGAAGTTGGAGAAATTAAAACTTACTATGAAATTGAATTTAGTAATCCTTATTATTATGTTTTTCATATTATTATTTTTACAGCATATGATTAAATATCTTTTTTAGCTATCGTTACGATGTTACATTTGTGGTGATATTAAAGATATTCAAACTGTTAACAAGTAACAATGATATTTATTTCAAATATTTTATACAATATTAGTGATTGGTTGTTGTAATATTTTTAATTAGATATATAATGTCTATGAATAGTTTTATAATGTCTTTTAATTTATTTTATAGGTATAATGTCTACATGCAACGCACATTCTAAAAAATTAATTAATATAAAATCATAAATAGAAGTAATGGGAAGAAAAAAAAAAAGAATTCTCTTTATGGAGTTATATTACTTAAATAAAGTAATTGAAAGTACACATTTTGAAGTCGTCATACATTGATGCATGATCGAAGCATTTGTTGTTGAAAAAATCAAATTGCGCCTATGGCAAAGTTATAATTTTTCTTTAAGGGTAGTGCCTAAACGCATAATTAAAGTTGTAAGTGCAGAAATGTAAAAACTAATTAAGAGGTTATTTGAATCGATGAAGTTTAAGTAATTCATGAATTTTTTAGATTTTTTTATAATTTTTGGATAAGATATGCTAAAATTTATAAAATTGATGAATTTCATTATGACTTAAATTTCACCGAGAAAAATTCTTTTGTTTTCTCAATAACTTAATTCTATTCCAAATTACCTTTTAAAATCTATATATTTTGTTTCTAAAAAAAATAATGAAATGTAAAATTTCACAAATTTGAAAAACCATCGAACTCAAACAATTACAAAGAAGCAAATCTCTTGGAGAAAGTTTGATACAATGGTGATTTTTGGATTCCTTTGTTGAGATCAGCTTTGAAACCTCAATAAGACATTTTTGATATGAGGTTTAATTCCCACTTGGAAATGGACACAAAAATTAGAATCCATTTGAGGACAAAAAGCATAAAAATCGAACCAATGATGTAATGAGGTATCTAATGAGAGAAAGATCCTTATTCTGGTTGCATATGAAGACGGTTTTTAAACAATGGATTGGCTTCGCGTCTCATAACATGACTCTATATGAGACGAGCTCAGCATCTTTGTAAAACCCAACATTCTCCACTAACAAAAACAGGAATATGTCTTTAATTAACTAATAAAAAAAGCATTTGAAATTACAAAATTTATTACGACATATCAAAACGTCTTGTAGGAATTTAAGTGGTTCGGTTATTCCTATAACTATGTTCCAATTTGTATATCCATCTTATGCAAAAAGTCACATGCTAACAGTTAAAAACCATCCTTTTCTAACTCAAATGGGGTAGTTCAGTGTGACAATTATGCTAATTCTTGAAATTATTATTATTATTATGTTTTATAATTTAAATGTATATTCCTTAGTCATGACATTGCAAGAAACAAATAGAGAGAACAAAGACAGTAACTTGATCTCCATGCGTTAAAAGATTCCATTGATAGATGCTATAGAGATAGCTACATATATAACTAATTTCATTTTTCAAGAAGCACTTATAAGTCTTCAGTTGACGGATAGAGAGAGACAGATTGGCAAAGAAGCCCTATAGTTATAAGTCTTTTCTAACCCATTTTAATCCTTCCTATATTGAGCTCTTCCCATTCTTTGGAGGGAAAAAAATTTAATAAAAAAGAAACTTGCTAATTAATTGATATAGCCAAATGTGCTCTACTTTTTCTATTGCAGCAAAGCCTTGCTTCATCAAATCTTTGCAACCCAAATTCATAGTTACAAGGGCAAGAGCTAATCAAGTGATCATATCACCTCCTAATAAGCCATCATCGAACATTACTGCCTCTCCTCCGTTGCTAACGAAAGGTATTCCTCATACCGATCTTCATGTAAGTGAAATTGTTGAGAGACAGTCTCAGAGTAAGTATTTAGCCACGCAAAATGCCTGCAGAAAACCAGAGTTCCATCCTTTGTTTCTTGAAGAAGCCTATGAGAGGTGCAAGAACATTTGTGCTGAATATGCCAAGACTTTCTATCTAGGTTTGCCTTCTATATTCTCTACTAGTCTTTTCCAATAAATGTTCATGGAAAATCATTTTTCTTTTGTAATTTATGCATAGTCATGCAGAAAGAGTCTGATGAAAGATTATCCCTTAATTTCTACGTATGGTTATTTTTTGTCCATGAGTATCTCCACACCATTTTGGATAAAAAACTAATCTCATTTCAGGGTTCATCGTTGCTCCTTCTCTTAAATGCCTTATTACGACTTTAGTAAATATAAAGTATAAATGATAGAATTTGATTCAGTTATATTCTGGATATCATGAATATGAAGTCATAGAAGTAAAATGAATATTTGTTTATGATAGACATAGAAACATAAAATTTCAAATGACGAGTTCTATAAAATCTTTCTTAGAAATTATTTACACCAAACATGCAGTCAAGGTTTTTGTCTGGCTCAGTGTAAAAAGATTAAGAATTCAAATCAGGACCACATCTTTTTTCTTTTAAGAATTATCTATCTGGCCAAAAACAGAAGAGAAGGATTGATGGTTAAGTGTTGTGTTGATGCAGGAACTTTGCTAATGACAGAGGAGAGGCAAAAGGCTATATGGGCTATTTATGGTATGTTATTGTGGTACTTAATTAATTAATTATTATTTGAATTTAATTTTTATAAAATAAAGTTAAAAAAATGGCATGATCTAAAATCTTGGAGTAAATATAATATTGCAGTGTGGTGTAGAAGAACAGATGAATTAGTAGATGGGCCAAATGCAGTTCATATGAGCTCTGGTGTTCTTGATAGATGGGAAGAGAGACTTGAAGACATCTTTGATGGCCGCCCTTATGACATGCTTGATGCTGCTCTTACTCATACTGTCTTCAACTTCCCCTTAGACATTAAGGTGCCCTAAACTCTCTCTTTCCATCACTTTTTTATTTTTATTTTTTTCAATTTTATATACTAATCAGTTTAGTTTGGTTTGGTTTGATTTTATTTTAAAAAAATTTTTATTTTTCGATTTCAATCGGTTTGGTTCGATTTTGACCAAACCAACTATTTGCACACTTTGACTAATAAATACTTCCTGTATTTCTGGTAAATTTGACCCCTTTTTTTCTTTTTTTCTTCCAATTTAGATGACACTTTTAGAAAATCAAATTTTATTTCAACTTTATTCTTGTCTACATATCTACATTAAACTTTGTCTCAATTAAAATAAATATTAATTAAAGAATAGTTTGGTCAATTACCTTTATTTTTCCTCGTAAAGTTGGAGTGATTGAATCATTTTCTTATATTGTGCTCGGCAATAGTTTTTTCAGTAATTTTTAGCGTTTTCATCGGTCAAAAAGCTAACCATTATTTTTTATAATATTCGATAACATAATTTTTAAACTAACTTTTAAATATTAATGTGAAATTTTATAAAAAGTTAACTCATATAACGTTTAGTTTTTATTATTTTATAAAAAATTATCAAACGATTAACAGTAAACACCGCTGAAATAGCTAACAGCTACAAAAACAGTTAATTATGTCGAATAGACTCTTCATCTTTATAAAAAGTCAAAAACAATCAAATTTAACCCAACGGAGAAGTACCGACAATTTTTGTTTTTTTTTTTAAAATAAAGAATGTTTTAATTCTATTAATAAGATAATTTTTGGACTTACCATACAAGACTTTTTTTTTTAAACTAAAATTTAAATTTGTATTATATGTCAGCCTTTTAGGGACATGATTGAAGGAATGAGAATGGATACAAGAAAATGTCGGTATGAGAATTTTGAAGAGCTGTATAGATATTGCTATTATGTGGCTGGCACTGTTGGGCTAATGAGCGTTCCTGTAATGGGTATAGCTCCAGAATCTTCCCTTTCTCCTCAGGCTGTCTATAATTCTGCTCTATTCTTGGGAATCGGAAATCAGCTCACTAACATTCTCCGAGATGTGGGCGAGGAGTAAGTTCTTTTTTTTTACTTCGCTTGCACATAAGTTCTCCTCAAACTGTCTATAATTCCGAGTTATGTGACATGTAAAAATGTCTAAAAAGGATGAAAATCTCCTGATGGTACTAAATACACTAGTTACGACCCTTATTAAGAAATTAATTATATAGTCCCTCGATTTGATTCTTGTTCAATTATTTATTAATCTTTCTTATTATCGGTAAATTTAACAGAAAAATTAAATAGTGTAACGGAAATAAAATTTAGAGACTGTATAATTAAATTATGAATATAAAATCTGAAATAGTGTATGTGAGTATAACTGAGAAGATTAAATAATAATTCACTCGTTAAAAATCTGCGCCACCACTAATATAAAATGTATAATGTCTTTGTTTGTATAGTGCATTGAGAGGAAGAGTTTATCTTCCACAGGACGAACTTGCAGAATTTGGATTATGTGATAAAGATGTTTTTGCGAGAAAAGTGAGTGATGGGTGGAGAGAGTTCATGAAGCAGCAGATTACAAGAGCAAGATATTACTTCAATCTTGCGGAGGAGGGAGCCTCACAGCTACACAAGGCTAGCCGTTGGCCGGTATATATGTATAATAATTTTGCATTGCTTGGTATATATATATAATAAATGTGTTAGTGTGTAGAAGCTGAGTATTGATTATGTGCAGGTATGGTCGTGCCTAATGCTGTACAGAGAAATCTTAGATGCAATTGAGGATAATGATTATGACAATTTGACAAAAAGAGCTTATGTTGGAAGGACTAAAAAGCTTCTTACTTTGCCCTTAGCATATACTAGAGCTCAAACATCACCAACTTTGATCCTTCAATGAAATATTTTCTTCAAACGGTACTGTCAACAAAGGTATAATTCCTTTTGACAGTAAAGTATAAAGGTTTTGTGCTTTTCCCACAAAGCACACTTTCCAGAAGTAAAATTTGTATTCTTGGATTAAAGTCGCTTATCACTTCAATCAACACCTTATTGGTTAAATGTTTGTTATTCTGATTGGTGTTGCATTTTGGACATATTCATGTAAATTGCATAGTCCTTTAGCAATCTTTAGCAATCAAATGAGTGTTAGAAACTCTCCATTTTTCTTAATTAATTAAGACAAAATAATGCTGTTTTATTTCTTCTAAGAAGTAATTATAATTCATTAGTAATTTTCTATTTTAAAATTAAAATAAACTGAGAAAAATAAATATTATGTTTCGATGTTTTCCTTTTTCTTCTAAAAATATATATTTAAATAATAAAGCATCAAATTTATATTTAAAACAACCGAAATAAATATAAATTATTTGATGAGAAATAGATATAAGCAGCCTTAAAATTAAAGCTCTTGATCGCCTAACAAAGGGAAAAAAGACACATCAAAGCATGATCAATGGTAAGTGCATATACGACTTGTTAATAGATTCAGTTTTAAAACACCTTCCTCCAATGCTAAAAAAAAAAAAAAAGAAAAAGGAAAAAGGAAAAAAGATATTTTTTTTCTTAGAGGTTTCATCTCAAACCCATAATAATTATCACCTACAATTGCAATTTGATGCTAATTTGAGACCCTAATTGGTAGACAAAAACACAAGAAGAATCCAATTTTTCTAGGAAAATCTTGCAGCACAAAAGAATTTTCTAATGCACTAAAAACAAAATTTTGTTCTTTACAGCTTAAGAATTCATCTAACCAAAAATCATGTGCAAAAAAAAAAATCATCTTTCCTAATTATATGATAAATTTGCGACTCACAGACCCAATTAAAGAATTGTTAATTTCGGAAAGAGAAAAAAGAAGCTAAGCCCCTGGTGTTCATTACATAGCTTTAACGAGCTTGAAAGAGAGCCTTGATTTAACAATTAAAGACCAACCAGGCTTATATTTATGACTAACTTTAAAATTTTCAAAACCCATTTCCAGTATTTGTTTCTTCATCTTTCGATTTTCTGATTCGCTTTGATTTCGAGTACTTACATCTACAGATCTTTGACGCACTTCTTTGTTGCCTCCAATGGAGGATCTTTTCTTCTTGGGCACGTTTCTTGGAATGAAAAACGTTTCTTGAGTTCTGATATTTGTATTATCAGATGTTTCTAATTGATGCAGGACACTTTCATTAGCAGAAACCATCAAGGCAACGTCTGCTAACAGCTCTAGACGTTCGAGATCTTCAAAAACTCCCATTTTTCACTTCTTGGATCGTGAAAACGAAAAAAATGTCAGAACCAAAACAACAGTGGAGAGAAAAGAATGAAGAAAGATAGAGATAATTTGGATTTACTTGATAATGGCCGAGTAGAAAGCAGAGTAGAGAAAGTAAAGAATTGCAGAACACAAAAAAACAGAGGGCAGGAAACAATAGACGGGAGAAAGTTAGATGGAGTGAGGGTAATTAATCCGTCTAACAAGAGGAAAGACAGGACTGAATTTGAATTTGCTTCATAACGGCTATATTTGCAAAGGCGGCAGACCTAGAATTGGCGCAACTTTACTTGGGCCCAAGATTTCGCGCCAATTTTCTTTTCCTAATTACTATTTTCTTATGTGATTTTTCTTTTTCTCCTATTTTAATTTTTAATTTATTCATGCTAATCAGTGACAATAAATTTTACTAAATCAAGTGTGTTCAAATATAAAAATTAAGTGTGTTATGTGGTATTTTTTTAATGATTTTGGTTGACTATTATTTTCTTTATTTTATTATATAGAAACTGAAAATTTTTAATATTATATTTTTCTCGTTGGAATTTGGAAATGTAAGTCGTAAATTAGAAAGTGTATTAACATAGCAACATAACGACATAGCTAGATGTAACCTTCCAAGTAATGCTCACTAAATTGATCGAAAGAATTTAGATCTAACGTCCCCAAATACCCTCGTTCTTATTAGAAGAAATTTTACATTGAAAAGCTTATAGCAGTGTGTGAACAACTTAATTTTCGTTGCATTGCTTAAAGGACCAAAGCCCAGTTCGACGATCTAATATTACCAAATTGGTCTAAATAAATATAAGAACTAATAAATATGAGCATCACAAAACTTGCTAGATTTCCTATTTACCATCCTCGTAAAAACAAACCAATTGTGCAAAGAAAAGATTAGCAAAACAGTTGGTTGCACCTGCAAATAGATATACATAAAATAGCGTAGAATGTTAAGGGTCAGCCTACATAGAAAACAATGGAAGTTCATAATGGAGAACACTTGATTAGAACTACAGGAATGAAAAATAAAAATAGAAGCACCATTACAGGTCAACTCATTGTCCCTCTACATATCCCCATACCCAAAAGAACCATCCCTTCTACAGAAAAGGAAAAAAGAAAATGAACAAAAATCAAAATCAAAGAAATGAGATGAAAGATGCCACATTGTTTTGCTGGAAATGGTACATATGCAGCAATTGCATCGCCAGCTTCATTGCTTCCTCTTTGCAGAAACTAAACCATCAGCTAAACTAGGAAGCCTCAACTGCCCATTATACATGCTTTTCAATCACCATAGTGCAATTATAATCTTAAATTTGAAAAAGCCCTCAATAATTAAACCAGCTAGGAGGCACTAGCCAGGGGGACTCAATTACTTATCCCAACTTGCATTATAGGAAGTAATCAGGTGTTCTTCGGGTAACATCTGGCTCTCCCCTCCTTGGAGCAGGCTCAAACTGGACATAGATTAAAAAAGCTTCAATATGTAGTTTTACATCAAAACTGAGCAACATTACATGCCAAAATATCAGAAAGACCAACCTGAATGAATGTGTGACCCTTGCAATCATCAACTTCCAATATGGATGCCATGTTTCCACACCGATAACAGTAATTTGGTGCACTAAATATAGTAACAACCTTTTGTTCCTGTTCAAACATGAATAATCAATCAAGTGAATTTCAAAACCTCAAGCAGAAAAAGCTGAAGTGCCAAATGAAAGTAGTTACATGACCCCAGTTGTATCCTTCCATAACCAGTTGGTGGGCTCTAGCAATGAGCTTTAAATTGTTTGTGTGGTTAAATTGCTCAGATATGTCCTAGAACAACATAAATATTAGCACATTCTGAAAATCCTTGATCTCAGAGAAACTGATAAAAACTTTGGAAAGAAAAGAATTTAATTACTTACTTGGCCAAAGGTATATCCAGCACCCCTCGGTGAGATACCCCAACCACAACGATCATCAGGATCAGACCACAAAAGGTCACACATGGGACCCTCATGGGGAACTTCTTGAACACGATCAAAATTCCGTATGTTATCAAGAGTTTCAATGGAGGGCGATAGTCCACCATGGAGACAAAATATCTCTGATTCAACCTTTAAAATAAAATAAAGAGTTCATATGCCATAAACATAGGACCTCCACAGAAACAGAATACATAGCAACTTAAAAAAAATTAAATCATTGTAGGTAAAATGACTTTATATTTAATATTTCCTTTGCCTCCAGTATACTAACCAAGGCTGTCAGTGGAAAATAGTCAAACAAATCTGTAAAGATCTTCCAAACATTGGCATTGCCATACCTTGAAAAAAAAAAAAAGGAAATTATTACCTATGCATGCTTGTGTTGTGTGAATAATAAAGTATGAATAAAGCCGTTCATTAATATCATAAATTAGAATATAGCCTTAACTTGCACCACAAGGTTACTCCCTTAGAAGTGATCTAAGATTATACCGAAATACACTCATTTAATAACCAGCATTTACAACTTTAAACAAAGTCCGTGCATAAATAAACTTAGCATTTCAAAAATCTCAAATGGTAAAGTACAATTTGTAATGTTATGTGGCTGGCAGACAATTGAAACAACTTGCAGACAAGGTGGACAATTTGGCCACGGCAATTTTCTGATACAACATATGAATAGATGAGGAAATTAAGGGAAAATATCCAACAGAATGAATACATGACAAAGAAATATCATGCTGACACTAATGGTAAAAATAACTGAAATGAAATTAGAGTATTTATACCTTTCCCTGTATATGTAATTAGTCAATTTTCATAATTTCCTTTCACCTTTTCTTACTTATCTATTCCATTACAAATTCCCCTTTCATTGCCACATTTCTATTTTAGTTCATTAACTTTCACCACTACTTAAGCAATACATCAACCACAATTCTCACAAAGGAATTATGTTTATGCAAAATAAAAGGCAAAACATCAAGGCAATCACAAAAACCCAGTTATCATGAAATATCTCAAGCTAAACAGAAGTTATCAAACCATCAAGGTTTCAAAGGCACTCACTTCCGTAGACACTCATCATAAAAGCCATAAACCTGAGTAATCTGAAACAATAACAATAAATCCATCATTGGAACTGTATTTTATGGAGACTAGACAGTTAAAAATGCATGTAATGTCAGAGTTGAAATAAGATTTGAGTAAATTATATGTTACAGTTCCGAGCCCATCTGAGAAGGGGCTCCAACTACAGGTCCATATAAGCTCTCTCAAGCCGAACTAGGAGAATTGTTGGAAATACAATCTGAAGCACACCTGACGACTTTCGTGATTTCCCCGTAGAATAGTAATACGTTGAGGATAGCGCACCTTCAGGGCCACCAAGAGCTGAATATATAAATTAATCAGTCAATTCAGTTTGCAGTAGAAGATAAAGCGTGAAGTAAATCAGGACCAAAATACAGTGGACAGAATAAAGGAGTTTTGCAGGGTGACTTTCCGGCATCATTTACATGGCCCCAATGCTTTCTCTTCGTCTCTAGGGGTGGGGGGGGGGGGGCCTCACGAGTATAATTTGCACCAAGAAAAATCAATGGAATGTAAAATCAACTCCAACATTGAAACAAATAGTATTTCAATTACAAATACTATATCAGTTAACAATCCAAATAACAAACGCGAGTCTTTTTTTTTCGGTCATAAATCAACTATTCCACTAAATCAACAGCATACATGGCCAACAAAACTAACCATCCATCTCTATGCCACAGCACACAAGCAACAAATTAAAACCTTTGTGCAATACTATGACGCTCCATTGTGTTTACGAGCACTATTTCCAACTGTGATAAGCTTAACTGGTACACCTTAAAGGTAAATTCTAGATAGGATTGAAGTTCAAGCCTCGAGTCCTTTTTTCTTGCTGAACACAAAAACTAGGGCTACCACAAATAATTATGTTTAGATTGAAACTAGTATGAGTGTGGGTGGGTGTAACTCAAGAACCCAAGCATTACATAAGAGAAGCAAGGTGCAACATGCACATTCTAAGCTCAGGACAGGAACAAAGGACACTCAAGGATGAATCTCAATTTGACATGTGAATGAGGAACAGGACAAGAAACAACAAAATCTCAACCACATAAAGTAAGGCCAATAAGAGAGCAAATAAATATGCATGCAGGTTGAAGACATCACCTTATATCACAGGGTGACACCAAAATTCTTTTCAATCAAAAATTATATCACTTACATATTATATTATGTTCCCCATTCGAAACGAAAGATTATAGGGACACATTTCTATTACAATTCCAGAACACATTCATGTATGTTACAAAATATTATCAAAGGAATAAGGGCTAAAATGGAGCAAAATATTGCATCTAAGAAAAAAAAAGGAGCAACTAAAAGATAGAATATGTACCGTTACAGTTTCAACTGAGTAGTAGCCGCGGTCTACGTAATCTCCCATGAACAAATAATTTGTATCTGGACACTGTCACAAACAAAACATAACAAGAAATAAATATATAATTTCAAGTGTGATTATGTGAGTACATCAATTAGTAAACTCATATTGCAAGCATTAAAGAGTATATAAAGACCAAAGGTCGTCCAGTTGCAGTCAAAATAGAAAGACATAAACTGCACAATGGCATAACAATTTTAAAACTATCCTTCTAAAATGTAAGAAATGACTATTAGCTGAAAAATGTGAGGATGTGATACTTAGAAAACAAAACAAGGAGAAAATAACATGAAGAATTGAAAAGGAGAGAGAGAAATGATAATAGAATGACCATCAACTTAAAATATAATGAGGTAGGTTATAGGAGAAAAAAAAAAGCAGAAGAATATGAAAACTTGAAAAAGGAAACCTAAGAGAATGACCATTAACCTAAAGAGGTGTAATGCAAAAATATCATGGAGAGAAAATATGAACAGCTAGAAAAAGAAAACATGAAATGAGAAAGCCAGTGAAAATGTTCGAGTTACTTGTAATCATGAAGGGGAAAGAAATCAAGAAAAAAGAAAAACAAAGAGAGGTTGGTCCTTGTAATAGATAATTCATAAGAAGACATGGAAAAAGCACAGTAATAACAGCATCAAATCTTTAACCAATTTCTCAGCAAATATTACAGTAGGTACTGCCTTAATCAGAAAAACTACCTTTCCACCAATTCGAAAAAGTTCAGCCAGATCATGAAATTGACCATGGATATCACCACATATTGTAACGGGGCTTTTAACAGGCTGCAAAGCAGAATGCCAAAAAGATTAGCAGCATTATCATGATAAACTGACAGCTTGTACAACATAACAGAGCAAATATAAAATTTAACATAACATAAACCACCAGGATCATAGATTATATGACCAGTGACTTTTATCCAATTTAAGCCCTGGTAGTAGCAATGCATTGTAGACTACATCCATTTCAACATCAAACATTAATAGTGCAACAAATTTCATATAGAAAATAGAATATAGCAAGATATGCGCCCACACAGACATATAAAATTGCATTCACAGGTGCAAAAAAGTAGCATAACAAAGAAATACGAATAGAAAAAAGAATACCTGAACATTGCTTTCCTCCATCAAAATTTCCTTTGCTTTCTCACATAATCCCCTTACCTAAACCATTAAAGTAATATCAATGAAAATTATCCCCAATTTAAAGCAAAAATAGTAGATATTCTACTCTACATTAAGGAAACAGTTCCTTTAAATAAACAAATGAATAGAAGTAATCAAAGCCAAACGTAGAAGTGAAAAACACAATGCCATAGGTATCAACATATGATATGATAAAATACAAGCTGTAAATAAAAGCTCTCATTTAAGAACAGCAAACATCTTATTAGCAGACAATTTTTTTGAAAATTTAATAGTCTGCATGCTGCTATTGATGGTGAATAGTGCTAAATAGGGAAGAGGTATAACTAAAATCACATGGAGGGAAGTAGTCTGAAAAGATCTACAACCTGCTGATATTAGTGAAGACTTATTGACAAACAGAGTGGGAAGGAGATAAAGGATACATATAGCCCAACCCAACTAGTTTGGGATCAAGGCTTGGTGCTGTATAATAGGGAGCATGCTGCTAGTTCATACGATAATAGAATACCATGCCCCCAATCAGTAGCGGTGCATGTGCACCAGGTCATTCGTACCTGAAACCTGTCAGTTTTCATTACATTCAAGCAGATGCTGAGTTGCATGAAGGTTGCAATGACATGTAAGGTTAGCCAGTCCGATATCGCCTTAAGTTCAGGGGAAAACGAAACCGAAAAGGTTTTGGAAGAGAATTTAAGCGTGTAAGACAACCATTTCTAACCAGATTTTAACTGTTAAACATTTTTTTCAAACAAAATTGACCATATGAATAACATAAGATACACAAATCAAAAATAAGTTATACAACTAAGTTGACTGTCCAACATATAGCAAACAACAGGGAAATAGTTCCCACTTCACAGCCCTCTACCAAGTCACTAAAATAAATACAAAAATAATAGGAAAAATAAAAAAAAGGGGAAAAAAGGACCAACCATTATATCTCTGCTGTTCTGTCTAGGTTTCTCAGGAGTTTTTCAAGGTTAGCAACAATTCTTAACCATAGCTGTCAAATCGTGAATAGAATCGAGGATCGAAATTTTATAATCGAGAATCAAGAATGAAATTATAAGATTCAGTATAACTTTTCAAAATTAATTAAATAAATACATATATATTTATGGATACACTTCCATTGATTTTATCAAAAGATACTAAAAATTTAGTAATAAAAAATGTATTTAAATAAATTTCAATTCCAAATCATTTACTAACACAAAATGAAAGAGAACTCAATGACTTTTGTAGTTGTCAAGTTCCAAATATCACACTATGAAATTAAAATTTTAAAATAAAAACAAAGTAAAACTATCAAGCCATTAAAATTTCCTACAAACCCATATTTTATTCAGTATCATTTCCAAATTCAAGCTCTTCATTATCTTCATGTTCTAACATGACTATATTCTCTTGCTCTTTTTTCTTTATATTGACTTTTTCCACTTGTTTTGTTGGGTAAGAAATCATGAGAATCGACTCAAATTGTAAGATTCAAATCACATGAATTGTTAGATGCACGATGAATGCCACTTCACCCATAAGATTCAACTCGTCTAGCATGCAAATTGAATCAAATTGTAGGATTTGAATCGTGAATCGTAAGATCCGAATAGAATTCCTAACAGCCTTAGCTTTCTCCAAATCCAGATAATATGCATCATAATAAGTTTCTATATTAATCAGTGAAAAGCTAATTCGGTTCCATTAAACTCATATCATACATTAAGCTCCTAAATACTAGTAAATTCTCCACTCATTAAGATCACCGTTTTTCACCGCTTTTGATCTTAAAAGGTTAAAATTTGATTCCAGAGGGAGACAGAATTTAGGAAAGAGAGTAAGAAACGAAAAGAAGAAGGAATGTCCCCAGAGAATAAAAGAGTCCCAATTTGAAGGAGCTAGAGTGAGACATGAGAGAGAGAGATTAGAAGACTCATTCTGGACACCTTTTTCACGTGGATTTATATGTAATAGGAATCAGGAAACAGTCATTTCGATGAAAATCAAAACGTTGTCGGTTTGCTTAAGGTGCAAAATCCTCATATAAAACCAAAGCCATAACCAAAATTCACTTTTTCATTCTCTCCAACATGTTGATGTTGGCCACACTCCCTGAGCAGGATAAGTTTAGATTCATTGAATTCATCAGATCTACTGGGTCGTTGTACAGCCGACCCCACATCATCCATGGGCAACCAGTTTCTACCCATGCTCATCAGGGGGTGAGATAAAGAGAAAGCGAGACAATATAAATATGCTATGAATCATTCCTACGGATCTTCTAATAAAAAAGATAAGGCACAGCAGTCAGTTGAAGGCAGACATCAAATAAAATGTTACCAGAAAAGTTATTTTAGTATTAAAGAATCTGCAAAGGGCAATACTGCAAGCTTGTGGGTAAAATTCTGCGAAAGATAAGCAATTAAAGGTAGAAAATCACTACCAAAAGAAGGAATTGCGAGAAGGAAAGATACTTCTTGAACCAGACGCATACTTTAACTCAATTAATGTCCCAGATTTTGGCATTTTAGTAAATATCTCGAAACCCAAGAGGATTTGGCCACATTAATCCACATAAAAATCAATCTCCAGCAACTTACATAAATAATTGTACAAAAAAGGCACAAAATTTCAAGTTAAAGCGAGACATGTACAAGCAAACTTGGTTACAAAACCTAAAGGAGTCCAATCTAATAATAAAAAACATTAGCCTCGTGCCAATTACCCCTTTCAAACTACAGTTTCAAGCTATCAAAACGGAACCCACCAACGGATCTAATTCTTTTACAGCTAAATCTGCTCCAAGCTCCCTGATCCCCTCAGATTAACACATTCAGATCCCTCTAACTAAACCCCAAATAATATTACGGATCACTCTACGCGAGAGGCAAAAAAACCAAGAAATGAACAAATTACCAAACGCAACCCAAATAAACCAACCCGGATCCAAACAATTTCCATGAAACCAACCACAAAAAAGAAAAAAAGGGAAAACAAAAGGCGAAGAGAACCCAAGAAATAAGCAAAATTGAAGAGATTCAAAGAAGTACCTCTTGCTCAGATAAGGGCTTGCACTGCATGAGTTGATTAATCTGCTCATCAAGGTTTCCATGTGTGTTCGAAGGGACCGAATCCAAGCTCATCTTCTTCTTTGTTTAATCAGAGATCGAGATCCCTTCGATTTTTTTCCACTTTTATTGTATAACCTAACCCTAGATTATATCTAGTGAAGAAAAAGAAATGAAACCCTAGATTTCACTCTCTTCGAATTTCTAGATAGAGAGAGAGAGAAAATAATTAGAGAGAAAGTGAGAAAGAAAGAGAAAGAGAAAGAGAAAGAAACGGCGATGGTGAAGAAATAGAGAGAGAGCGCTCTCTCCGTTTCGTTTTGTTCGATAACACCGCTCCTTTTTTGTCATTTTTTTAATATATAAATTCGTTTTATTTAACTAAATCCAATCTAATCTAATGTATCTCATATGTAATTATGTATAAGCAAAGCGAAAAATATAATTAATTTTAAATTAATTAAATCTAATTACTCATGAATAAAAATAGAACCACCCCTACCAGAACAACAACCCTCTTAGTTTCAAATTAGTTGTGATGGATTTTATGAATCTTTTGTTTTGAATATTCACCTTCATCAAATTAATATCAATGCAAAATAAAGTATAAGTGAACAAAAAAATTTGAAATATTTATTGTGAAGAAAAATTAAAGGCGAATTTTAAAATCATTTGATATGAATGAGATGAATCAACGATTACGAAATAAATAGCATACTTGAACTTCTAACAAAAAATTGAACTGAGAGTAAATGCTTCCATGACAATTTGAAAAATGCTCATACATATGTTTGTAGAAAATAAATGATTTGATATTAAAAATGATTGTATCGATAGAGTTTGGTATTATAACGGAGAAAATGACAATATTTGAGAAAAGAAATAAATATAATAATTGAAATTTGAGATTGATTCGGTTAATTGAGTCTATTGATTCATGAATTGGTTGTCTATTCTCATTGAGCCTCTGACCATCATGACATTACAACTCTTAATGTTACCACTTTCTTATCTTATCTAAACTTGACATTTAACATATGCATTTAATATTCAAAGCAAATTTAATTGAACTCAAATACATAGGATTAAGCAATCCCTTGCAAAACAAATCCCTCTTACAGGTGAGCTTTCATCCCATAATCGGTGGCAACCGAGGTTCGACAACAGGTGAGCTTTCTCTTCCCTTGCTCTTCCTTTTTTTTTTTCCTTCTCACATTCACAAATCCTCGACGTCACTTGCTCATAGCACTCGATTGGGCCAATTGGCTCTATTAACTCATTAAAATGAAATAGCTTTAGGCTAATGGCGTCACTTGTTCTCAAACTTTAGATTTTTAAATTTTTTATTATTAACTATAGTCTTTAAATGCTAAATAAGGGAGATATTTGATAAGTGGAAGAATTTTTAACATCATCAGCCAAAAGAAAAGGAAAAACGATTGTAAAGAAACAAATAATCAAAGACAAAAACTGTTTTCCATTTCTAATAAATAAAAACCGAAAACAAAGTATCAATTGATTGAGAATCTAAAAATAAAACTAAATTTGAGCTTTATTGACGTGAATATATATTTATTGTGGGCTCTGATTATGTAATAATAAAGTTTTTATTGTTTAAAATAAAAAAGTTATTACTATTAAGATAATATGAGTGTAATTAACTGAGATTTTTTTCATAAATTAAACAATGAATTTAATATTTTAGAGAGAAAACTTAAACTTGGATCAATTTATCAAATTAAACATGCACTTTTCTTAAGTACGCTTTTTATTTTTTTGTTATAACTTATAAATAACTAAATAACATCACTTACTTGTATATATACATACATACATAAATAACTAGCTATATTGTTTATATTTTTTATAAAATCATAATTGATTAATCGTACAAATGCATTAATATTCAAATAGTATTTTAATTATAGATTTTGTAGTGATAGCTTGTATTATGATCATATATAGTGTTATCGTTACAAATATTCTAATTATGCTAATATTATAATGATAACATTTCTAATTACATATGTACTTAATATTATCAATAATTCGTACTCTACCTAATAATATTATATTAAAGTAATTGCAAAACTATGAAACTTGCATACATGAGAAAACAGTTAAAATGAGAAGGTTAATGAGAGTTAAATTTGATAAATATTGAGTTTATTAAACAAAAAGGAAAAATTATAATTTTTTCCTTGTATCTTCTTATAGACCAGGCCTAGGGTGAAAGTTAACAATTTTGAGATTCAACCTGCAATCATTCAAATGCTATCAACCTCAATTCAGTATAGAGGTTTACCTAGTGAAGGTCCTAATGCCCACCTCACAAATTTTCTTGAGATTTTCAATACATGCAACTAAAATGGAGTTTTTTATGATGTCATAAGGTTGAGATTGTTTTCTTTCACTCTGAGGGATAAAGCACGATCTTGGTTGCAATCATGTCTTATTGAAAGTTTCACTACTTGGGAAGAACTAGCCCAAAATTTTTTTATGAAATTTTTTTCATCTTTAAAGACCACAAAGCTTCACAATAATATAATGATATCATGATCAAGAGAGTTTGTATGAAGATTGGGAGGGATTTAAAGACTTATTAAGGAAGTGCCCACATCATAGCTTACCCAAGTGGTTACAAGTATAAACTTTCTATAAGGCATTGTCTTATCGCTTAAAGATTACTTTAGATGCAGCTACTGGTGGATCTTTTGAAAGAAAGAGGATTGATGAGGCATATGATATGATAGAAGAGATGACAAGCAATAGCCATTACCGAAATACGAAGAAGCTTGCAGGAGTTTATGAGATTGATGCCATGACCACACTCAATGCCAAAGTGGACAATATGGTAAGTTGAATTTGTTGATCACTAACTTTGTTAATTCTATTGTGCAAACATGTGGCAGTGTAATCGGCAACATGGAGTTAGGAGATGCGTATTGGATAATCTTAATCCTCAAACTTTGGAGCAAGTCAATTATGTGATGAATCAAGGAAGGAGAATTACCCATATTTTAACTTTTATCATAACATGTTGCAAAATCATCCTAATCTTTCTTATGAGAATCCAAACAACGCCTTGAATGCACCACTTGGTTTTTCTCCTCAAAAGTGAAAGACTCACGATGATCTTCTCATTATTCTTTCTAAATCTCACATGGAATTCATGAATGAAATTCAAGAGAACTTTATAATCCAACGAGCAGCAATTAGAAATTTGAAAGTGCAAATGGGACAATTGGCAAACATGATGCTAACAGACCTCAAGGTTTATTGCCTAACAATATTGAGAAGAACCCTAGAGAGCAAGTGATGGCAATTATCTTCAGGAGTGGAAAGCAATTATAAGATTCACCGAGCAAAGAAGTAGAAAAGAAGATTGAGAAAAAAAGTCGAGCGTGCATCATCAATCTTGAAGAGAAAAGAGAAGTCAAGTGTTACGTGCAACCCATCCCTTTTCCTCAAAGGCTAAAGCAGTCCAAAGAAGATAAGGATTTCTTTAAAATTCTTAATGTTTTTAAAAAACTTCACATTAACATTCTTTTTTTAGAAGCTATTATTCAAATGCCTAATTATGCAAAGTTCTTAAAAGAAATTCTTACAAAAAAATAGAAAGATTGATAATCAATAAACGGTAATGCTAACGAAGGAATGTAATGCAATTATTCAAAATAAATTGCCTCTAAAGTTAAAAGATTCTAGGAGTTTCTCTATACCTTGCACCATTGGTAAATATGATTTTGATAAAACTTTAGCTGATTTGGGTGCAAGCATAAATCTCATATCTTACAAAGCGTTCGAGAACTTAGGGTTGGAAAAGCTCAAGCCTATAAAAATGTCTCTACAATTGGCGGACCATTCAGTTTATCTTTCTCGTTGGTGTTGTTATACTTGACATTGATGAAGATAGAAAAAGTTCCCTCATTCTTGGGCGACCATTCCTTACAACCGTGAGAGTGTTAATTGATATGCATGAAGGTAAACTAAGGGTAGGGTAAGAAAAGGTAACCTTTGATGTTCTTAAATCTTGTAATCATCTTAGTGCCTCAATGTTTTTTTTCCCTTCTTCATGAATGTATGGGATGCAGGATAGGTAAGGTAAACGAAATTCGTGTGATTTTGGAGTGTCAAAGCATGGGTTAAATAATAAAGACTTAATTATGAATTTAGTGCATGAATTTTTGAAAAATTTCGACTTTAGCGTCTCAACGAAAAATATTTACAATCAAGTGTGAAAACCAATAAAATTTTTTCAATCAAGTGTCTCTGTCTTATATGGCTTGTCAAAAATATGAATAGGATGCATGAGACCACTAATTATAAAAAATAACATTGTGTAGGATGCCAAATAACTTAACACGTTGGATCTAATATGTCAAGCTGTGAAGTGTAAATAACAATTGATAAATTTACCCTTAACGCTACTCAGAACACAACTTCCATTGATCACCTTCAAATCACTCTCTCCAAAAATAGAGAGAAACAAACCCTAGCTCAATCACACTCTAACACCAAATGAATCAAAGCCTTATCTTAAAAGAATCAAAGAACTATACTAAACGATTCACAGAGAAGAAGGACGAATCGCAGAGAGGACTCAAAAAAGGAATTAATAACATTTATTGATGTATATGCTTGCTATTTTGATAAATGTTCTTTGAAATTTGTGTTGGACAAAACAACAAGCTATTTAAATGTATAAGGCAAGAATAGGTTTGGACAAAACAACAACCTATTGAATAAAATAGTAAGTTGTTTAGATGTATAGGCAAGAAATTTATTTTTAAAAATAAATTGATAAGATTTATTAAATGTTCGTATATCTAAAACATGTTTTGTTAACTTATAAGCTTATTAATCTGATTATGGTGTATCTGCTTTTGAGTAATGAAATTTTCAGTTCATAAATAAATAAATTAAATAAGAAAAGCCTTATTTATTATCTAGGTGAGATGCTAATATCATCATAATAAAATTAATATTCATTTTATATAAAACTATACTAAAGATTTTAAATGTATATTGTCAACTTACTATGTTTAATCATGTACTCGGAGGAGAAAGTTCGAAATTAGAGTAAAATAGAAAAATCTTGAATTTGGTCTTTTTCCCTCTCTCCTCTCTTCATTGCTCTATTTATCATGTTGAAGTTGTCCCATCACTACTGTCGGCTATATGTAATGGAGATATACAAATAAGTCTATTTAATCCATTTTCACCTTTTGTTTGAAGAAAATAAATTTAGTGAATTAGGAACAAGTCATAGTTTCTGTATTATATCATTTGAAATGCTATATCAAATATCTAAAATCCAAGATTTTTCAAGATTTAAAACAAAAATTTAAAATCTAAAATTGAGAATTTAATAATCAAATATCAAATATTTATTTTATAGAGTAAGAAATTAAACGTTTGTCAAAATGTTTCCAACTTCCTATTAAGACAGTTTAAAATCAAACATAATAATCATTTTGGAGCCTCAATAACTTATTTATAAGGAGTAACGATCTTCATAAACTATGTAACCTTATTTATAAGGAGTATCAATAACTTGAACCGATCACCTTCAACTTTGAGTATCACTCGAAAAGGAGCCAGAGCGACGATGCTTACGACGAGAATAGATTGCACTAGATTCATCTTCAGAAGAAGATGGCTCATCCCCATAGTCGATGTAGCTTTTTACTACTCTCATCATTCTTATTTTCAGGCTCCTCATGATGAGCTCTATTAATATCATGACCTTCCACAAGATAGAAAAAAAACCAAAATTCTACTCCACTACTACCCCCATCAACAATAATCACTTCCCCCTCCTCTTCCTTTTCCTCCTCTTTCACTTCCTCTTCTTTCTCCTTTACAATCTTCTTGTCTTTCTCTTCAACTTCCTCCTCTTTCTTCTCTATAGCATATTCATCTTTCTCATTGGTCTTTGTTGTAGAAAGGTTCTTCCATGTTCAATAGCTTGTGAGTTTAACTAGAAAATCCCTAATCTATGAATAAAAATGATTGTATATCATACTAGGTCCATTATTTACTATCATCTTGCTTCATACTATAATCTAATTCATTTGATATTCTTTCAAAAATAATTTTAATAAAAATGAATATATGATGCCTATTAACCATGCATTAAACATGAGGTTTCTAATCTCCATAAACTCTGTAGCCTTATTTATAAAGAGTATCAATAACTTTAATTAATCATTTTTAACTTTGAGTGTCATAATGACGATGCTTAAGACAATGATAGATTGCACCAAATTCATCTTCAAAAGAAGATAACTCATCTCTATAAATTAATTCAATAATAAAAAAAAATAGTAAATTTTTATTAAAAATAAAAATCTTTTAAAAACTCAAAGTATAATAAGAAAAATAAATTATATTAAAAGCATTACCAATTTAAATTTTAAAAATAACTCTAGAAATGCTATAATTTAATTATATTTGATTTTGATGTAAAAAAAACCAAGTCAATAAATAAAAATTACAAAGCAAATCATTTTAGAACCCAATATTGGTTATTTAATGAGTTTATTCAAGTATTTTATTTCTCTATTGTTCTAAGTTGTAAATTTAAAATTAATTAATTAATTAAGTAATAAAAAAAGATTATATGAAAGAAACATTATATCGTTTCTAAATAAATCCACATACTTTGTTTCTCTTTTATTATATATATATATATTTAAAAATTAATTTTTAAAAAGTATATTCAATCAAATAATAAAATATTATTTTTCATCTTTTTCGTATTAAGGTATCCCAATTTTAGCAAGAATTAAATCTTATTCGTACCAGGTCGGCCAAAGAAGAGATAAATGAAGGTCGAATCTTCGACTTACCTAAGAAAAAACAGTATCGAATCACTCATTTAAATACTCGTTGGTATAAAATGTAATTTTTGAATTGACTACAATTAAGGTTATTTTAAAATATTCTAAATTTGATTGAAGACGATATCGAAAATTTTATTATTCCCCGTGTTTCAATATTTATATATATTATAGATATTTTTAAATATATTTATTAAATAAAATTGAAAATATAGATTATAAAAAATTTTGAACTTAAATAAAAAATATTTTTAAATTTGCTTTTACAAAAAGAATAAAAATTAATAAATAATTTAAAAAAATTAAATATGATAATTTAAAACTAAAAAAAATTAATTATCATAAAAAATATTATTATTTTTCATTTAATTAATATATAGGATTTTGAATTTGGAAAAAAGAAGCCCAAAATTAAAAGATCAGTGGGCCCAATTTTTAGAAGGCCCAAATGTAATAAAAAAACCCATATTTTATGGAAAAACTCAAAAATTGAATCAGTCAGATTTTTAACTGGTTCAATTCACTAATTTTTAGCCGATTTTTATCGATTCATGCTGATTTTTAAATATTCGATTTTTCTATATAACATAGATCGAACCAGTCTGATATGGTTTTCAAAACTATGAGAATCATATAGGAGAAGAGTATGATACAATTAAAAAATAATATAGGTACCATCTAATTTGATTCAAGACTTAGTTACTTTAGATGGGTTTAGTAGAGATCGAATACTAAATTTCTTTCTACATATTCAGCTTGCGTTGCCAATTGAGCAACAATTCGTATATATTGAAGTGATTTTTTTTAATAGAGTACAAAGATACAATTATAATTTTTTTAAGAAAAATTACAAAACAATCCTTATGATTTGCGAAATGCAACTAGTTCGTCTCTGTATTTTTTAAAATATATCAATTTATCTCTATATTTTACTTCCATTATACTATTATGTCTCTTTGTCATTTTTTCGCATCTTTTTCGTTAAGTTAATAAAAAAACACAGAAGTACTAAAATATTATACCAAAAAAATTACAATACAATTTTTATAGTTTGAAAAAATATAACTAATTTGTCCCGGTATTTTTTAAAATAAAAAGAATATTTTTATCATTTTATAAGATATTTAATAGAAAAAATATAAAAATTGGATTAAATGATATTGTAATCCTATAAAAGTAAAATATAAAAATATTTTAATCTATTTTAAAAAAATAAAGATGGATTAATTGTTTTCATAAATCACATAATCTTACTGTGACTTTTCTTTTTTTAATAAATAATGGTAGAAACGTGAAGGTGTAGTAACTTAGCAAGTACTCTTTTTTTTAGACACTACATCCCAGCCGTAATTTTTTTTTATTATTATTTTTTAATGTGAGTAACGTTTTTTACATTGAAAGAAAATACGAAGAATTTAATTTGATTCCTAGTGAAAAAGAAATTTTTTTTTTCCTTTTTAAAAAGAAAGCACGCAACGCAAGCTAAGGCGAAGCGAAAGGCGTGAAGGAAACAATAAAAATAGGATTCATAAATATTTACATATTGTTAGAGAGAGAAACACACAGACACAACGCGTATATTTCTAGAGAGATAAAAGATATTTATGTTTTTCTTCTCTCTAAATAAATTCCATTACAAGACATAATTTTAGGGTTTTCTTATTCTTATACCTTCTTCTTCCTCTGGATCTTACATAGAAGCATCTTCGGTACGTTTCTTCGATTTCTAGGGTTTCTGCCTCTTCTTTTTCTTTGATTGGTTCTTTCCTCTTTCTATATGCATGGATAGATAGATTTGCTTTGCTTTGCTTGTTCATTATGTTTCTAAAAAACAATTAAGGTAGATTATGTGGTCTTGTGTTTAGAATTGTTGCATTTCGATTTTGAGTTGGATTGTGTAATTTTATTTCATTTATTGAGCAGATCAGTTTTGATTTTGCTTCTGTTTGGTCATTGATGAAAAGATATCCTTTTTTTGGTAGAACTTTTCTAATAGTTATGGTTGCTTTAGTTCTCTCCCTGTCCCTTTTGCTAGAACTAGTGTGCTTTATTGTTTTAACTGTGGAGCTTCTGTTGAATTTGCTTTTGGCTGAAAAAAGAACCCTTGTGTTTCTATTGTTTTTGTCTCTATTGTTTTCTCGAGTGCTAGTTGTATGTTTGCAGATCGCGAAGTTTGATGGATTTATTTGTTTGGGCAGGTTTTGAATAGGCGTTAAATTGAAGTTTTGCTATTGAAAAGTGGGATTTCTTAGAGTTTGTTGAGGAATTTGCTTTGACGAGTTGGAAGTTAAATATTTTTTTTGGATAAGGAATTTTTCCAATTGTAGCTAGAGTTTTGTGAATTGTAATGAGTACACGAACTTCATGGGCTGATTTGGCTGCAAATTCTGCAGCTGAGAACACATCTGCTGGTTCTTCTGCTAATAATGGCACTATAGGCACAACATCAGCAGTCCCTAGCCGAGCCACATACGTCCCCCCACATCTTCGTAACCGTGCTCCTTCTTCAGACCCACCAGCTGCTCCAGTTTATAGTGGTCCTGCATCAAGTAATGATCGTCAGGGACACAGTGGATCCCGTTGGGGAGGTCCTCGGAATGATTATCGGTCTGGGTATGGTGGTGGTGGTAGAGGTGGTGGTTGGGGTGGAAGAAGTGGTGGTTGGTGTGGCAGAGAGCGGGAAGTGAACCCATTTGGTGATGATGACGATACAGAGCAGGAATTTAGTGAGCAAGAGAATACTGGTATTAACTTTGATGCATATGAGGATATTCCAGTTGAGACAAGTGGGGAAAATGTGCCTCCACCGGTAAACACCTTTGCAGAGATTGACTTGGGTGAAGCATTAAACCAGAACATTCGCAGGTGCAAGTATGTGAAACCAACACCTGTGCAGCGGCATGCCATTCCAATCTCTCTTTCAGGTCGGGATCTGATGGCATGTGCCCAGACTGGTTCTGGTAAGACCGCTGCTTTCTGTTTCCCAATTATTAGTGGGATTATGAAAATGCAAGGGCAGAGTTCACAGAGACCACTGCGTGGGGCACGTACAGTGTATCCTCTTGCTCTAATTCTTTCTCCAACCAGGGAGCTTTCAATGCAGGTGCATTTTTTGGCTGGCTGTTTATATGATGTGCTCATTTTTAGTCCCACATAATTTGAGTGAATGGCATATTTTCCCAATGATTGCAGATACATGAGGAAGCCAGGAAATTCTCTTATCAAACAGGTGTTAAGGTTGTTGTGGCCTATGGAGGAGCACCGATTAATCAACAGGTTTGTATTATTTTATTTTCCTTTTATTCACCACTAGCTCTTTTCTTTTTTCCATTTTTTTTTGACGTTCGGGATTGTGGTGGTTGCATTATTGAGTATTTTATTGATATTGATTATGTTACCTTATAATATCGATCATTGATTGATGATATTTGACGTTGACATGTTGTCATTTGGCTTTTTTCTTAATATATATTTTTTTGTTGGATGTTTATTGTCCTTATCTTTTGTGAGAGAAAGCAATAGCATCCATTTTGTGCAATTATATTTAGATTAAGGTTTTTTATTGGTTTCTTGTACCATTGCAAATATTCTGATGCATGATGCTGATTTTTTTTTTCTGTTTAATAATATGTTATTTAGTGTATCCATCTATAGTTTTCTCCTTTTCCCACCTGGTTTGGATGCTTGTCTCAATGAATTTCTTTTTTCATAAGATATGGTTGATGTTATGTGGCTGGGCTTTGTTTTCTACTTCTATATGTTCTATTGCAAGACTGGAAGTTGAGCATATATCGTCCCTTTATTATATTTCTATATCTAAAATTAAAAGATAGCATGTGATGCTGAGTCGTGAGTTTTAGTGGTTCTATAGTCAAATTGTTAAGGGTGGGCCCCTTATAGGAACACTATATAAATGCAGTTTTTGTGGAGAATTGCTGTGTGCAAAATATTCCAGTTACCATCAAATTAACAGTGTGATGAACACTTTCTCAAGAAGCCTCAGATGTTTCCATCATTGTGATATCTATTCTTTTGCAATAACAAATAGAAGCCTCAATTATTTGAAAGGTAAAGAGTTATCCTTTGTTAATCTGAATGAGGGGCTGGGTTACAATTTTTTTCTGAGGCTCATAACAGAAATTGCAAACCAAACGGAACCTTTTCTCTAATGAGAAACTTTCCACTGTGATTATTATGTATATATTAGGCAGTTTCCTTATGTATGGTTGCATCTTCATCATGTCCAAGATAGGATGGAGCTGACCAAATTTTTTCTGATATTTAGATCAATCTGAACTCTGTTAGTTCTTATGGGTTTTTTCTTTTAAGAATCAGAAGAATACATTTGGTTAGATGAAGTGTGCTTGTTAGAAGACTAACCTAAGGAAAAAATCTCTAAAGACATTATAAGTTCCTTTGCCTTCACATGTTAATATTGTCGCAACAGAAAAAAGTTGTTTCAGATTTTCAAATGTGGATTCTGGCTAGAGGGTGGGTATATCATTTTTTTATTGCAAGGGTTACACAATTATTCTTATTTTTTCCTTTTGATATGGCAAGCAGGCGGAAATTGTGTTCAAGCTTGAAAGCAGACTTGAACTTAGGTTTGTGGTACAACTTTCAATTCACTTATCATTCTAATAGGCATGGCTTATTTTCTGTATGGGAGAGGCTGACCCTATTTTTGAATTATTGGGGGCTAAATAGCGTGTGTACATGAGTATTATAAAGATTTATTTGTTGGAGTCCCATCTTTGTTATTATTGGAAGGGAAAATTAATATTTATTCTTTCTTTTCTGTTATTATTTGGCATGCCATCATTTTGTCAAGGCAATGTACTGATGGAACTGGGGGTTGACCCTTTTTGTTTTTGTTTCTTCGTTTAAAGTCCTAGTCTACTTGATCCCTACCGGTCAACTTCAACTTAGTTTAAAATTTGTGAATCTAACATCCTGGCATTAGTATTTGAACCTGTACCCAAATCCAATTAATACAGATTGGATGTATAATATCAAAAAGGACAATCCTTTTACTACCACTACATTGTGATGCAGCCTCTGGATCTGAGTGCTTATCTGTGCCAATTAATCTATTTGTGAGCTCTGGATTATCTTTTGTGGAGCTCGAGCCCCCTAGTTAAGGGTTACATCAGTTTTTACTTTGAGGTTTTATTGTTTTTTTTTTTTTTTCCTTTTGTTATATTGGCATTTTGTACGTTTAACGTGGCCAAACATGTAAGAGGGCAGATTTGTAAATTTTATAATATCCTGCAGAATGGATTCTATTGTAGTTGATTCTAGTTTACAGTTCCTAAGGTGTTTGTGGGTTTAGTTTCTTTCCAGAACAAGTTGGTCTTTTTCTGTGTTAGAATCTCTGTTTGAAATTTATAGTTGTTATGGGCCTCGTTTTACTCTTAAGGCTTTTCACAGTTACATATGAAATTTAGCTTTCCTTTTTCTTTTTAATACTTTTTGAGTACCATTTGTTTCATCGAACACATTTCTAGGAATACATTTTATTTATTTTACAGTGTTTGAGGCACTAAGGAAAGTTGCTTGATAACAAATGTTTTCCTAGTCAAAAGGAAAATTGTGCCCTTGTCAAGGAAAATGACCTCATGTTTTCAAAAAGAAAGTAATCTTAAGGGAAGTACATAGGCTTGTACCCATTCAAGCACTGAAAAATCACTAATCATCTCCTAATATTACTTCCCGAAGTATTGTTTTCTCTGAGATGCACCTATAAATAGGAGAAGATGAAATTTTTATTGGTCCAATCTTTCAAAAAGTCATAGTTCCTGAAAGAGAACATTTTCCAATGCTAGAAATTAGTTTGTTGCTGATTTTAATTATTGGAGTCAAGAAGAAAATGCCATTTTTTCAAAATGTTTTTTTCTGTTTCTTATAGAACCTTCAAGCAAACAAAGCCTTGGCAATGATGTATCAAGGTTGATTTGTGTTCTGAAGTAATGATTATCTGGTATGATGGTATTGTCTTCTTGCTTCTCCCTCTATTTTGTTCATATTTATTCTATTCAGTCCAGCTGCTATAGTGCTGTAATAACTTTTCACAGCCCTTGAACAGTCATCTGTTTTTTGTTTTTAGTATTGCATCTTACGACAATTTTATATCTGCAAATCTTAAACATTAATAAGATTCCCTGGACTTTTCCATTGACTTCAGCAGTTAAGCATATTTTTAGGAAGCTAAATTCTCTTTGCTATTGAAATATTGTGTTTTCCGTTGATACTTTGCCTTCTGACTTGCAAGCTTCATTATTTTCCTACCAGATTGAACCCTAATGATCTTTGAGCCTTTTTGTTGAATGTCAGTTCATCAAATCCATTGTCTTTTCATCATATTCGTGTTCCTGATGGCTTGCTTATTTTTTTAACAATAAACTATTCCTTCTAAAGTTTGTAAGTGTGCCTATTTGTTGCTTGTATTTGTTCTTTTGTTAAAGTATTCCCTCCCTTCTCTGTCTCTAAAGATCAGCTTGGAGAAGCCTCATTTTGTTTCCTGTTTGTATTAGAAATTGAATTTAAATCTTGAGCACATAATTCTATCTAGTGCTACTGAGTTTACAGTCGACAACTACAATCTGCTACTGAGTTTGCAGTTGATTACTATAATCTATTTTCTAATGGATGAAATTTCTCTGATCAGCTGCGGGAATTGGAGAGAGGTGTTGATATTCTTGTGGCAACCCCAGGAAGACTGGTAGATTTGCTGGAGAGAGCTAGAGTTTCATTACAGATGGTCAAGTATTTGGCCCTAGATGAGGCAGATAGGATGCTGGATATGGGTTTTGAGCCACAAATAAGAAAAATTGTGGAACAAAATGACATGCCTCGACCAGGTGCTAGACAGACGATGCTTTTCAGTGCTACCTTTCCAAAGGAGATACAGGTTGGTTCTCCTTTTAGTTAAATTTAGTGGAGCTATTATGTTATTTTTCCAGCAATTTCGCTTTTTTCATGGAAGAAAATAAAGAACATAAATAGAAAATGTTTCTTGCTGATGCTAATGCTCTTAATTGTGTAAGAAGACTCTACCTTTTTTTTTTTTTTAAAAAAATCTCTTGGCATTGTCAATTTGCTAGTTTGATAAGTAATTACTGATTTCTATGGGATTGCCAAATTTATGTGAATGTACAAGGCAAAAAGGTTGCTTGGTCTGTATCATGCACCAGTTCTGTTTTGGTTCTTAACTTGTTGCCAGAGAGAGTTTGGTCTAAGTTGCTGAGATCATCCACAAGTTATGATACTTCAAATTTCATCCATCTGATACCTTCCTCCATCTTCTTGTCATGCAGAGGCTAGCTTCTGATTTTTTGTTCAATTATATCTTTTTGGCCGTTGGACGAGTGGGCTCAAGTACAGATTTGATTGTTCAAAGAGTTGAATTTGTTCATGAGTCTGACAAAAGAAGTCACCTCATGGACCTTCTTCATGCACAGAGGGCAAACGGTGTCCAAGGCAAGGTAAAACTGGAGAAAGAAACTTTTTCCATTTAGTTTATTTGCATGCATTTCTTTCCTTCCCTGCCTTTAAACCTCACCTTGAATCTGGTGGATGGTTTGAGTGGCTAGTCACATTACTTTCTTGTTACTGAATCTTAAACATATAGTCTTTTTAAAAGTTGCTTTTCTTGATTAATTTTTTCAGCAAGCTTTAACTTTAGTTTTTGTGGAGACAAAGAAGGGTGCTGATTCGCTTGAACATTGGTTGTGCATTAATGGGTTCCCTGCCACCAGCATTCATGGTGATAGAACACAACAGGTATTTTTCTCCATAGCAGTTGGAACATTTTTATACGTGGGATCACTATATTTTCTGGCTCTGAGATTTTTTTTTCTGTTGTGTTTTTTTTTTTGTCCTTTTCCTTTTGGGAGAACAGCATTAGTGGGTTGAGAGAGAGTGTGTGCGCGCTTGAGAGAGAGAGAGAGAGAGAGAGAGAGGGGGGGGGGGGACAGCATTAGTGGGTAGATGTCCAAGACAAAAAAAAATCAATATAGCGCCTCTGCCCTGCAAAAACATCTGTGCATTTGTTTTTTGTTTCTTTTTTCTTTCATGAAAAAACTGCTTCCCTCTCTCGATTGCCATTCTGATTTTCTACCTTTCAGATGTTATCTCCAAATATCTAGTTATCGACCATTCATTCAGACTTAAAATTTTCAATTATTCGATTCACATTGCTTTGTGAATTGATGATTGGAGTGGACAACCACCTGCTTCTGAGTCCATAGATTGGTCATCTGTTGGCATTTGTTTCTTTATTTTAATCTCTAAATGCATCCACTGAACTGGGGGGTCAGATCTGAATTTAACCCATCCTCTGCTCCTGTTGCTTGTTCTGTTTGCTTATATCTTGACTTAACAAGGTTTGTTGGGTTGTGAGAGTAGATTGGTTGAGTTGGATTCATTTGTACTCAAATTCTTGCGGTGCTATATGCTAAATTGATCTGCCAAAACTTGTAAACCAGAATATGTGGCTGGGATATGGAGACAGTAGTTCCATAAGCTTGTGTATATGATAGGACTGAATGTTGTATCCCCCTTGCTTTTCACTGATCAAGAAAAATCAATAGCATTTTTCTTTTTATTTTTAGATTGTGATAGGTGATTCGCTTGAAACTTGTAAATGAGGGATAAATACTGAAAAAGCTTCAAAATGAACTTCTGCTGAGTTTTTCTCATGGCCAAATTGGTCATTTTATCTACAAATGTGGTAGGAGTGTGATAACACTTTTTGAAGTTTTGAAAAACTCAACTAGTTTGGAAATTCAAATGCTCACATAACTGTACACATGTTTACAAGCATTTCTTTATTGCTGTACTGAGCCTAGGACAAGCATGCAAGAAGGCTCAAGTTTTATGACGAACAAATTGAGTTCTGGTCTAACTCAGCACAATTTGTCACAAAACCTGATGGGATGGAAACTTTATAGGAGTTTAAGTTTATGTGTGTGCTTTGGGGCTGAAGCATTGAAAATTTTTAAATTTTCTTACCAGTATCAATTATAACAGTTTCGTTTGTTATAAAAATATAATCCATGCTCTAAAACTAGTGTCAAATGAATTTTGTCTTAACCTTAAGGAGGCATACGTTAAACGCCATATGCACATTCATAAATATGGAAAGGTAATGTACTGGGGGGACAGAGAGGTCATCTATATATATATATACCTTTTTCGAAGTCCCCCCCCCCTTTTTTTTGAAATTGTCAAATATTATTATGATTGCAATGTCATGCTAATCAATATTTTTTTTTATGTTGAAGCACATGTACTGTTCTGGCAGCTGCGTTATCCAAGTTCCCATAATTTATAAATATGAAAAACAAACAAGAATCATCTTCCTTGGACCAAAATTGTTTTAGATTTCTTTCTTGGTGCTAATTAACACTTGTGATGGTGTGCCTGCGCACACACACACATGCACAAGATTGGGGCAGTGAGTTCATTCATTTGGGCAGCTTTAAGACTCGTCATTTGATAGCATGCTGGTTGACATCTGTTATAATGCAATGCTTCTCTTATATGTTCTCATGTGCTTAATGTTGTGCCCTTTACCAGCTTTAATTTGAAAAGTTAAAAGCGCGTTTCTATGTAATGCTCCATCTAAGTTGGTAACTATAGGAGATGGAATTTGAAGTCTTGGGTATTAACATATCCATGTGCTGTTGGTGCTTTTAAGACTTGAAAACGTGCCCCATTGTTACTTGGAAACGCATCGAGAGATGCCCTGGTGCTAAATGTGGGACCTCGCCTCTGTACCACTTGGGTTTAATTCCTTGCCTCTCTAGTTTGCTAATCGCTATACTTATCAGCCAAAGATTTGCATGAATCAATCATGCAGCTACAATATATGATTATTAAAATGAAAAAAAGAATAGAGCTGCCCCTCTTGGCTGTGAACCCTAGACTGCTATCTAGCGATGCATGGTCACTATGAAGCATTTTAAACTAATTTGTTATAACTAACTTTAAAAAAGTTCAAATCACATGAAACATTATTGTTGGAATGCTCATTGTTGAGACAAACTGATAACCCTAGTGTATGAGCATCCTAAAATTTGTACTGCATAATTTTCATAATTCCAATGTGGCAGTAAGGATTGAGAACACTGAAGTGAAAATAGATGAGAAAGGGAGTGATTGACCTAAGGTGCATGGAGGAAAGTTGGCATAAGGACTTAGCTTGGCACTACATTTTTGTACATCTTTCTGAAGATGTCCTAAACTGGGTGGGATTTCGGAAATTGATCCATGTAGGTTATCTCAACTAGTTTGGGATCAAGGCTTGGTTTGGTTTGAATTTTTGTAAAAGGGGTACCATTATGTCATCGTTCCTTCATCTAAAACGCTGAGAATTTGATAATGATGGGTAAATGTTGTAGGTTGATTCTCTGTTGTTGCACATCACAGCTCACTATGGTGTTTTCACAAGTTTGTTTCTAAATCTTGCAGGAAAGGGAACAGGCATTGCGATCATTTAGAAGTGGTAACTCCCCAATCTTGGTAGCAACTGATGTTGCTGCTCGTGGACTTGATATTCCTCATGTTGCACATGTGGTTAACTTTGATCTCCCAAATGATATTGATGATTATGTCCACCGTATTGGACGGACAGGACGAGCCGGAAAAACTGGTCTTGCTACTGCCTTCTTCAACGAGGGTAATTCATCATTGGCAAGAGCGCTAGCTGATTTAATGCAAGAATCAAATCAAGAAGTACCTGCCTGGCTCTCTCGTTATGCAGCCCGATCCTCCTATGGAGGAGGGAGGAATCGTCGTTCTGGAGGAGGCAGATTTGGTGGTCGTGACTTCCGAAGAGATTCTTCATTCAGTAGGGGCAACTCAGATTATTATGGTGGTGGAAACACCAGCAGTGGATATGGGGCTTCAGGTGGATATGGAGGATATGGTTCAGGGGTGACAAGTGCATGGGATTAATGGAAGAACATCTTAAATGGTTTAGAGTACTTGGTGCTTAGTGTCGTGGACTGTCTCTTTTACAATACTGGAGTACTTTATGTTTTTTTGGTTTTTGTTGTCTTTTAGTTAGTTGTCTTAGCCATCTTTGTTACCATACTCTTAGAAGTGGCTATCATTGAAAGGGGGATGTAAGTTTGGGTGGGGCTGCAGGAATAGAGGTGTAAAATGCTGGTAGGTTTTGGTGAGAAAGTTCTAACAAATTAGGAGTTACTTGGCGCTCTTCTTCTTATCCGGTTTTGTTCTTTTTAGTGCAACTTTATTGGGTGTTGTTGGGTTGTAGAATATGTAGCAGGAGAGGCGTAGAGTTTCGATTCGGCTTTATCCATGTTAATCTCTAGGCATGTTCTTTTCAACCCAGTTTGTCAGGGGGGTATATTGTGGAGGCATCTTGTCCTGCCACATCTCTGGTTTATCTTCTTCCCCCTTGAAAGGAGCTTTTAAGGCTTTTGTAATATTTCAGTGGACAATGAAATAAAACACAAAGCTGTTTTGGAAAATGAATGTTTTGCCATATGTTAACCCTTTTTCTTATGTTGCTTGTGATTTAGTTGCTCTATGGAGCATCGATCATGTTTGGTATTTAATTTTACTGTTTGTGCATTTCAGGTTTTGTAAATTATCCTGTCAAGATAGATTATTGACGTTTAGACATTAATATAGGACTTTCTTGGAGCTTAAAGTGACTTAATTTGGTAGCATACTTTGAGATTTTGGACAAATTGTTTATTTATTCAAATCTTAATTTGTTTTAGTTGGTGGTAATAAATTTATTGATGTTAGAAAAACGAACTGCTTGAATAGACTAGGTTTTGATTTCCACTCTTTTTCATAATTATGCTTAAGATATATTGATTGCATTTGATGAGCCTTAATGAATGCGTGGAAACTATAAATTTCTCTTTGCAAAATATTAGAAGAAATTTCAGGTTATGAAATGAAAGGGCTAATGAAACTAAGAGTGTGGTGGTGGTTGTGGTGGCGGTGGTTGAGTTAGCGGTCGTGATAGTAGACAATTGAGGTTGAGTTTGATTAAGGCTTAACTTTTGAGAGATTGTAATGAAATGACAATTATATAGGCTGTTAGATGAAATAATTATTATATTATTTTAATAGAATAATCGAATTAAAATCGATTTAATTCTATTTAGATCAATTATTATATCATTTTATTTCGAATTTGGATATCATAAAAGTATAAAAGTATATTGGGATTAATTGAAATCAAGTTAATTTGATTTGGTTTAGTTTGGTTAATAAAAAATGCTCATCTTATTGTGTTTTTTTATATAGTTTTTTTATTTTATTAATATGATATTTTTTTTTTAAAATCAACATGTATAATTTTACTTTTATCTAAATATATCTAATGACTTAATTTTTTTAATTACAAAAATTAATGATAGAGTAATTTAATAATTATTATTATTTGCTCAATCCTGTAAAGATGGTTCATCATTTCCATTTTGAAATCCCAAAATAATTGTTCACATTTTATATATAATTACATTTAATTACATATGTAAATTTGGAGCAAATTTATTATGTGAATAAGGGTAGAAAAAGAAACATATAAATTATCACTATATTAATTGCATTTTCTTAATTCTCTTTTCTTAAAGAGAAAATCATTAAAATAACTCAAGGAATAAAATCCCAACAAACAAGGGGAATATTATCCTAAATTTAGAAATGAGCAAAACGGTAGGATGTTCTAGCTAGAATATGAGCACCTACATTCCCATCTCTCTTAACCCATCTAATAGAGACATCAACTCTATCATTAAGAAAAGCTTTACAGTCCAAAGTAATAAGATCAAAATCAAACAAATCTAAAGAAACCAGAAGCATTTTCTTAAATTTTTTAAAAAAAGGAACGTAACAATCTTTTTAGGACAATGAGTATTCTTTTAGAATTGAGATTATTTAATTCATTTTGTTAATTTTTGTCAAAAGTCAAAAAGTATTAAAATTAATGGAACAGGACTCTTTTCGTTCCACTTTAATACTAACAAATAAACATTTTATTTTGTTCCACTTTAAGCCCTCTATTGGAAAAATAAACTAATCATCCAAAGGTGGTGGAGTTGATCAAAGTTAGAAGTTTCGAATTACTAAAAGCGAAAGATTTGTTGGGATCTTTTAATCTGGCTGATTGATTTGCTTTTCCAGTAGAGGTTTGTAAGTCAGGTCGTGCGATTGGCAAGAAGTTGTTGGTTTCTGTTAAGGAGACTTTTTGGATAATCTGGCAATAGGCTGGATGAAGTTCAACACCAGTGGATCTTCTCTAGGAAACTCGAACCTTGTGGGTGTTGGTGGTGTGTTGAGTGATAGTTCAAGCTCTGTGAAGTGTACTTTCTTTCATTCGGTTGGGATTATAAACTCTAATGAAGCTGAAATTCTTGCTATTTTTGCATCTATTGAGTTTTATCACTAGTCGACCTTTAGAGTTTGATCGCTAATTGTGGAATCTGATTTTAAAAATGCGTTACATTGGATTTTGCATAGGGATGGTAATAGGTAGAGTTCGAGTTGAGTAATGCAATACCCATACCCAATTACATCCTTAATCTTATACCTTGCCTAACATCCTATTAGGTAGGGATTATTATACCTATCCCAAAACCTAATGGGTTTAGTTATACCTATGGATACCCATTATTCGTGGGTACCTATGAGTATATATTACCCACGGATACCCATTACCAATGACTCATATTGTTTAAAATTCAATACTAAAAAAAAAATAATTCAATCGATACTAGCGTGATCTCAATTGATTTTTGTCTTCTTTGAAATAAAGCAGCCTGCTCGTTTCTTATTGCTTCGTTACTAGCCATCCAAAACCTTGTGAGCCTCAAAGTTATTGCACCTTCAAATAACCCTTCTTTATTGTGTGATTTTTGTATGATGGGAATGTTTTTCACATACAATACGATAAGTTTTTGGATGATGAGAAACACGTTTGCTGATATTTGGCATCCTCTAGGAGGTGTGATGATAATAGATTTAGGAGCAAAAAGATATTTGTTCCATTTTTATAATATTGTAGATTTGGAACTCGTGGAGAATGGAGCTCCATGGTCTTTTAACCAGCACTTGCTAGTTTGGCGATGAATTAAGAACGATGAAGACAAATGCATATTCCCTTGCTAAACTGAATCTTCTGGATCCAATTTCATGATCCCCTCATTGGTTATATGTCTGAAAATATGGCCAAGCAACTAGGTAATTTTATTGGTGATTTTATGGAGTATGATACTCGCAACTTGTCTCTAAGATTTGGTAATTTAATGAGAATAAGAGTGAATCTAGACATCCGCAAACCTCTAATGAGAAGAAAGAAGATTGTCGACGCAAATGGACCGATGTTTTGTCTTATTTAGATATGAGCGTTTGACAATTTTTTTCTGTCTTTGCGGCAAGCTCGGACATACCGACTTGTTCTGTGACCTTCATTTACATAAAAAAAAGGATGAGCTAGTATTGAGGTGGGATGACCGTGTTAAGGTTTCGGTAAGTAGGACAAACCATCTGCAGAGTAACTGGTTGTGTGATTTTGATAAGTCTGAATTGCCTAATAATCTGGTGGGAGACGAGGGATTTGCTCGTAGGTCAAACCCAACATTAAAAATTAATGATTTTCATTCAACTTTCTATGGTAAGAGCACCATTATGGGTCAACAACTTTTTAATGATAATCATATGAATTGGGATCACTTCGGGTTAGGCCGAGTGAGTGAGGTGGGCCTTAGTAGAGATGAGATTATCCACAAGCTAGAAGATAAAAAAAAATGCCACGAAATAATAAGACCCAAGTTACTACAACCCTTTTTTCCAAGACCTTATTAGGTAGAAATTCTAAAACACCGATTGCTAGAGTTTCTTTATCAAAGGATTGGACAGTTAGTAGTAATGCAACCTCACTTGTGTCGTCAATAAAGATATCGGGTGATCCCAGAGGTGACAGTCGAAAGTAATGAAAATATTTAGCTACAACTGTCGAGGCTCGACAACCCTTGAACAATGAATGCACTCAAGGATTTCACTTTGAGTTTTAAGCTGGACGTGGTGTTTTTAATGGAGACTCTTATTCATGGATGTAGGATGGCAGTTATTCGCAATAATCTTAATTTTGATAATTGTTTTTCAATTGACTGTATCAAGAGGAGTGGTGGGCTTTTTCTTTTTTGGAATAATAGTTTACAACTTTCGCTTACTAGATATCTCAAAATTGTATTGACAGTTTGGTTATAAGGATAGACTGCCAATGGAGGAAAATGAGTTTTTATGGCATTCCAGATAGAAATAAGCGGAGGAAAACCTAGAATTTGTTTAGGGCATTGGTTGCAAGGGATGATAAACCATGGCTTTGTGTTTCGAAATTATAATAACTTAATCTTCAATGATGAGAAATTAGGTGGAAACTTGTATCCTATATTTCTACTCAACGGTTTTAGAGACGCAATTGTTGATTGTGGCCTCTGTCATATTCCAACGTCGGGGTTCAAGTATACTTAGAGTTTATTGAGGGATAATCAGATTGTTACTAGAGAGAAATTAGATAGAGCAATGGCTAATTAGAACTGGTCAACTCTTTTTCACAATGTTATTGTCAAGTCCGTGGTTGCTCTACTGTCAGACCATTATCTGCTTATTGATTTGGAACCACAAGTTCGGCCTGTTGGGAAATGGAGATTTAAATTTGATAATGGGTGGCTAGGCAAGGGAGAGTTATTTCAAGTTGTTAACGCTTCTTGGACAGGCTCCAGTAATAGGAACATCCATCGCCGCGAATTGCTCCCTATGAGGGAAAAAGTAAACTGCAGAAGATCATTTAAGGAACTGGCCATCGATGCGAACGCTATGAAGGAGGTGGATATTATGATGAAGAAGGCTGCTTGTGTTGATGATTCATATAGGTGGGGCAAAAATCACAATAGAGAATTTTGGCATAAAAAGAATTATTTCCAAGAATTACTGAAGGTTAAGCACAATTTGGTGGGCCCCACAGATGATCACAGACTAAAAAGAAGAGTAGAATACCTTGCTTCTATAGGACTTACATAAAAAACAATTAGCCAAATAATTTTGGCTAACTTAAGTAGACAGGAACAATAAATTTTTCCATGCAAAAATAAAATCTAGAAGGAGGAGGAATAAAATCTATTAGCTGAAGGATGAGAATGGTACCTAGGTTATGAATCATATGGATATTTATAATCTAGTTAGAGATTACCTTAGCACCATTTTTCAAAGGGCAGATTTAGATAGTGAACGAGTTCTTGGATTAATGAGGCCTTGAGTTTCTATAGAGAACAATTTGATGCTTATTGCTAACATTCATATGATGAGGTCTGTAATGCAGTGTTTCAAATGTACCCTGATAAAGCCCTTGGCCCAGATGGACTTAATCCTACATTTTTTTATCAGAAATTCTAGCGTATCTTTGGTAACTATGTGGTTACTGGATGCAGGTCCTGGCTCTAGACAGGTACTTTTCCTGCGACTTTGTTTGATACTCTTATTGTTCTTATCCCTAAGATTGATAACCTTGAGAGTTTAAAAGATTATCGTCCTATTTATTTATGTAATGTTTTGTATAAAATATTATCTGAAGTCCTAGCTAATAGACTTAAGATTATTTTATCGAGTATTAATCTGAAAGTTAGTCTGCTTTTGTGTCGAGTAGGTCAATCATCGATAGTGTGTGTGTGGCATTTGAAATGTTACACAAGATGAAAACTAGAGATAAAGGAGGGATGGGTTCTTATGCTTTAAGAGTAGATATCAGTAAAGTTTATGATAAGAAGGATTGGGACTTTCTTTGAAATATAATGACAGGCTAGGTTTTTGTAATCAATGGGTCAGTTGGATGATGCTTTGTATGTCTGATTTGAAGTATTTTTTATTGGTTTATGCGGAAGAAGTGGGCCCAATTTATCCAGGTAGAGATTTAAGGCAAGGTGATCCTCTATCCTCTTACCTGTTTCTTATTTGTACAAAGGGTCTTTCATTATTAATTGCAAAAGTTGAGCGTTATGGTTGGGTGCATGGTGGTTAGGCGAGTAACAGTTTGTCCTAGGATTTTGCACCTCCTCTTCGTAGATGATTCCCTTTTCTTTTTCAATGCTTACATTTTGGAGGTTGGTAGGTTTAAACATATCTTGTGGGAGTATGAGAGAGCATCTGGTTATTCTATTAATTTTGGTAAATCTAGGATCATGTTTAGTTCTAAAGTTCATCAAGAGGTTCGTACTAATATTTCTAATATCTTAGGTGTCCATAATTCTTTGGAGGGAGGTAATAACCTAGGTCTTCCTTCTTTAGTAGGGAGAAATAAGAAATCAAAATTTGAATTTTCTAAAAGATTGATTATGGAAGAGAATTAATAGTTGGTCAAATCGTTTCTTATCTGGATCAGGGAGGGAAATTCTTTTGAAATCTGCGGCTCAAGCTATCTCCACTTATAGCATGAGTGTTTTCTTGCTTCCCTTATCTTTGTGCGATGATTTACAAAAAAGGATGAATAAGTATTGGTGGGGTGGGAAGAGAGATAGAGGGAGAGACTTGCATTGGTTGTCTTGGGATAGAATGTGTGCAAAAAAAAATGAGGGAGGGATGAGTTTCAGGGATCTTCATTGCTTCAATATAACAATGCTAGGTAAACAAGGGTGGAGGTTGTTAACCGAAATCAACACGCATTTTTATAAGATTTTCAAAGACAAATATTTTCCACAAGGGAACTTTCTTAGTACTTCTTTAGGTAATAATCCTAGTCTTGTGTGGGGAGAGTATAAATGTGCTTAATGATCCTTGGATTCCCAAAAATCATTCCTTTTTAGTTGAGGATGGGGCGGGTTTTATTAATCTAAATATGAGAGCGAAAGAGTTGTTCTTGGAGGGGGAGAGAAAATGGGATATAGATAAAATTATGTCTTTGTTTAGTAGTGGTGACGTTAAGGCCATCCTAGATATCCCCCTTAGTATTGTGAATAGGAGATATAACTTCTTGTGGCATTTCGAAAAAAAGAGGCTTTATAGTCTTAAATCGGGTTATCATGTGGCTGTAAGGATGTTAGGAAGGAGTAATGGGAGAGTGGAGGGTATTTTTGGGGTAAGGTGTGGAAGCTTGATGTGCCTCCTAAAGTTAGGGACTTTATGTGGAGGAGTTTAAGGAATTTGATGCCAACAAAGGAGAGGCTTAGGAGAAGGGGTATGAATGTAGATGATAAATGCCCTTTTTGCAATGAGGGAGAAGATATTAATCATGCGTTATTGCATTGTGTTAGAGCTAAAGCTGTTTAGAGGTTTGGAGATCTAGGAGATTATCCAACTAATATTTCTTTTTTTAGATTTATTTTTGCAGGTGCTGCATAACTTTGAAACCCAAAAAATAAATTCCTTTGCTCTTTACTCTTGGAGCATTTGGTAGTCATGAAACAAATTTGTTTGGCAAAATATTATTTTGCCTTGTTACTTAGTTCACGAGAATGCTTGCAAATTCATGCAAGAATAGACTACTTCTAAGCCTTCACGTGATGGTCACTCTCTTGCTTCTAGGCCCACTCATGCCTCTGTTCCTAATAGGTTGATAATTGATAATAGTGATGCTTGGCAATGTTATGTGGATGGGACTATTTTTAGTAAAGCAGGTATTGTAGGTTATGGAGCTACTTTAGAGGAAGAAGGACACTTTCTTAAGGCCTTATCTGGGGTTTACGAGGGTGGGAGCAGTTCATCTATTGTCGAGGCATTGGCAGTTTCTTATTGCCTTTCTTTTGTTTGTGTTAGCTGTCTAGGCAAAGGGTTTATTTATACTGATTCCCAGCTAGTTTTTTGTGGTTTAATGTCTTCGTCCGTTTGACAATTTTGAATTTGAATTTATTATTTTGAATTGTAAATTTATTTTGAGATGTGGGTTTGATATTTTGGTTAAGTGGACGAGGAGGCAAGTAAATGCGAGTGCTCATATTATTGTTAGAGCTTCCTACCGTTATGTTCGGTTTCAAGTTTGAGACAGTCTCCCAAATTGTTTGTTAAATTATTATTCCTTGAGATAATGAAGATTTCGTTCTTTCTTTTAAAAAAAATATTTAAAAATTAAATTATATTAAATTAAAAAATTAAAGTAGTTATCCAAATGATTTATATCATACATAAAAATATATGAAAATAAATTAATATATAAATAAATGTTTGAATAATGAGAAATTCAAATTTTAATTTCAAAGTTGTCCTTTTTATTATAGTACTTTACTCAAGTGTAATGTTAATAGACTATTCAAGTGTAATTAAAACAAATTAAAATCAATTAACAGAATAACTAAAAACCTTATATAATAAAATCAAATCTCTAAATGTAAAATATTGTTATCTGTGTTCAATATGATTTTTCTCCACTATTTGAAATTAAAGTTTACATTAAATATTAAAAATTAAATTTTAAATTTTAAATTTAAAAATATAAAATTTTAGAAATTTGACCAATTCAAATTAATAAGTGAAGATTACATGAAGTTATTTTGCATTACACTGTATTAAATTAAAAATAAAATTATAATTCATATAAGATAATTTACAACAAGTAACCCAATTTATTAAAAGTTCTATACTATAATTTAAAAAAACTTTAAATCTCTTGGGTTTGAGTTTTGGATATGAATGAGGTTTAAATTTATAATAATAATATCCATATCCTATTCATGCCTAAAATAAAATTTTGGGATTTTACCTATACCCTACCCAAACCTAGTCAAAATCTTAATTGGGTTTGACTGGTTTCGGTTGGGTGCATACACATCGAGTTAGGTTGATTTTACCGTCTCTAATTTTGCAAAAACATAATAGACCTCGGATATTGTAGAAAAAATTTTAAAAATTTGATTATGTTGTTGATCAAATTAAAGAGTTTCAATTTGTTTCTGCCTATAGAAATGAAAATCACTTTGCTGACAGTCTAGCAGAAAAAAGGAGTGGCAGTTGCTTCTTCGTTCATAGCGTGGATTTAATTTTGTTGTCTTGCTGTGGTTGTGCTCCTGCGAGCTGTATTTATGTTTTAGTTCTCAAGTCTTACTTCTAAGTTTTAGGTTTGCTAGCTTCTTTTCTTTTTTTTTTTTTTGTGTGTTTTGCTGTTATCGTCGGTATCCTTCTCTTACCTAATATCTTAAGAGAAGTTTCTACATTTTTTTTTTTTTGATTTTGGTTTTCTTATCAATCTAAGTTAGCGTGGGAATAGATTATTTATAAATCAGTTTAATTTGATTTGAATATAATAATTGAATCAAGGATTAAAAAAATTAAAATAAAATCAAACCATAAAAAATTTCAAAGCAAACCAAAATCTTTAACCGCTATTTGGTTTTGTTTGACTATTTAGACCGTTCGAAATAAGAGAAATTAAGCATATTCATTCATTTAGTTCATAAGAAAAAAAAATTAACATTATACTAAATATGAAAAGTAAATTACTAAAACTATGCCATAAAATACACTTGATTTTGAATAGATACTAACAAATTTTAAATTAATTTTTGTATATATATATATACATTCTTCATAGTATAAAAAATATTATATATTGAGTAAGATAATAATTAAGCAATTTATAAATATAGAATTTAAATTTGATTTAATTACATTTATTATTAAAACTTATAGTTTTACTCACATATAATTTATACATATATATTAATCTAATCTGACATAAATATTTAACATTTCAATATTTTATAAAATAATTATATAATTTATCTAATTAATAAAAAAATTATTATTCAATATAAACTAATCTCATTATTTACTATTCAAAATAAATTAATTAACACAAAAGAAATTTCATTAAAAAAATTGAATTGAATTTAAAAGTTGAATATATATTTATCTAATTTAAAGTTGGATTGATTTGGATCACAGTTTAGGTGGTATGATACAAAATAATAATTTTTTTCAATTTTACCGATACTTATTATAAGATAAAATTAACATTGATTTGTAGAAAAATTAAATATGGAGCTTTCATTTTAAGATAAAAAGAGCAATTTAGACATTCTAATATGTATTTTTAAAAAATCAAATGTGTTCTAATCATTTTCTTAATTTTTTAAAAAATAAATATTATTATTAAAGTAGAATTGACGGATGAAATGTTGCTATTAAAATAAAATGGAGAGAGTATAATATTTAGTGCGATAAACCAAGGAATCATATGTCAAAATTAAGAAAATGATTAGTGCATTTGAATGTAACTGTAGTATTAAACTGTGCTACTAATGTCAAAACTTATTTTTTCGTACTACAATCATGTAAGAGTTATAGGCGGAGCCTTTAAAGAAAATCTAGAAATCGCGTTTGATTCCTTCATTTGATATCAATATAGATATTGAATGGAATTCAAAACACATACTCTTTCTTCTTTATCTCTCAAGCGGGGTTTGACCAAGAACAGCAAACAATAAAAACACCCAACCAATATCCAGCTTTCGTCTTCTTTCTTTGTATTAAAGAGTTCATTAAAATTAATGTAAGCGACAAAATGGAGAGTTGAAAAATTAAAAGAAAAATCTCACAATTCTTATAATAATAAATAAAAAATCCAACAAAAATCAACTCTTCATAACAAACTGTACCCATTTAAAGTAGTTGTTGAAGCTTTCTCAAATGGGTCCATCTCTTTATGTCAGAGAGTGAAAGAGTCTTAGGGTGAGAGATTTTTTTTTAATTCATAAATTTTTATTTTCTTTTAGAGAGAGAAACAGAGGGTTTGTGGATTTTTCGCGTTTTGTGTAGCTCTTAAGTGCAAGAGCTCATTTCTCCCTCTCTCTTTCTCTATTTTTTCTTTTTCTTTTTGTTGTTTTTTGTTTGCATTTGCAGAGGTTAAAATGGACAATATTAAAATCAAAACGAGCAAAGCTGTTTTGACTCTTAAATCTCACTCAATTTACCCATCTCGATCTGGGTCTCTATGAATCTCTGCTGCTAAAACATGGAACACCGATCGCCATATGCTTCAAGAGGGATTAGAGTTCAAGCTCCACTAGTAAGCTCAGTTGATCTTTGATAAGCTTTTTCTTCTTATTCTTTACAAATTTTTGTTCTTTTGTGTACCCGGTTATTGAATTTGGGGATAAATGTGGTGTGTTTTTGAGAAATTTTAGGGATGGATATAGTTTTTTCGATTGCTTGCATTTTTTGTTGTTGGATTTTTTCCTTTGTGTTGTTTTTGAAGGCACCCAAATTGAATGGCTAGTTTACTTTGCAATTTGGAGTACAATTTTTAGGCCTTGAATTGGTATCTGTGCTTCAGAATTGGTTGGGTTTTCTGGTTACTTTCATTTGTAAGTATTTGGGTTTTCAAGACTACCATATTAATAGCTTGCTAATTATGCAATTTGAGCTGAATCTATGGAATTTTCTTCTTATCTATTTCTGAATGTATATGTTTTTAAGTAATATGGTAGTCTTGAGTTTCTACTTTTTCCATGTTCTAGATTCTAAGTCTAATTCTTATTTAGCTGTGGGATTTATTTATTTATTCTTGAGTAGAATGTTGACTTGGATCAGCATGTAAAAATGCTTTTTATTTTTATTTTTTTTATGCTTTTATGAATTCTGGGGGTTAGCTTCTCACTACTCGCTTGAAATCTATAAATTTGTAAGTTCTTATGCTTTGGAGATTGGTAGTACAGTTGCTATGAACATGTTGCTTCTGCATTTAAATTTTTATGGCAATTTTTTTGAAAATAACATTTTTGCTAGAAGCATAAAATTAAAAGTGCAATTTCTGGAGGTTTGTGGTGGACACAAGTATACAACTGAGAATTGGACAGAGCATCCTTTTGATTAAGTTAGCTTATGATCTATACTCCTATATTGTTTGAGCACTTCATTATGTAGCATAAATTTGGCTTCAATAATTTGCTGGTAAGCTTGCATTACCAAAGGTAAGTAGAGGAGGATGTTTTGCTCGAGCTGTAATCACAGGAGAATGGAGTTGAGTACAGGGCCAACTCATGTTGGATAGGATATGACTTGAATTTAGAACCATTTGTCTATTGGCACTGTTAGTTAACGTAATTTGGACAAGTTGTTTTATAGATAGAAGAAGGAAGAATGAACAATGTCTACATTCTTTTCTAGAATAGAAAAACTCAGAATTAGCACCTAGAAAAAGAGTCCAAGCAAAATTCTGAGATTTTGTTATCCTGAAATGAAAAATAGCAAACTTTAAGCTTTTCTGGATGGAGTTCTTTGGGGGTTTTGCATGTAAGGTAAGATGGGATAAGGTTAATGAGTTGTTTGGGATGAGAGTTTGAGAGAGGGGAGGTTATTTAATAGTTATTTGAGGTGTTGGATAAACACCCTAATACACCAAATTTTCAATCCGTTTTTTTTTTTTTGGGGGGGGGGTTGGAGATGGTTATAGTTGTCTTCTCAATTCTTGCTTTTATTTTTTTTTCTCTTTCAAATCAATTTATATATTTTTGAAATTTATTTTAAGTACAACTAATATAATATCCATAAATTAATATTTCATTAGGAAAAAACAATGCTAACCATTCTTATATCTTAATATAACAACTTTGGTGGGAGGTTATTTTTTTTCATATTTAACCTTACCTTCCAACACCTCAAAACCAAACAACACTAGGTTACTAAACCTTCATTTACCTACCCTCCTCCCAAACATTACTTTATCATATGTTACCATACCTTACCTTACCTTTAGTAAAGCTTCCCTCATCCCATCCACAGGACTGGAAAGAAACCTTTATTATTTAAGTATTCCTTTATGTGATTTGGTTTCTTTGTTGAGAATTGAGAATTTACTTTGATACTTTTTGGTTAATTAGTCTCTTAGAGAGAACTTTGTATTTTGTTTTTCTGTTATAGAACTTGCTGTAATGGCAAGTCTGTTAGTGAGGTTTGGTGAAAGGCAAGTTTTAGAAAAGGTAATCATGGATTAGCATGTTAGAAAGCAAGTTAAGGCTTAGGCATGGGGCTGACAAAAACCTCTCTTTTGTACTTAGATTGCAACCTCACTTGTAGTTAAATATTAAAGAAACCAATGAAGTGTGTGCTTTTACAGAACCAGATTTCTGTGAGTTTTGTTAGTTAATACTCTTGTCTATTATTCTCTAACAACCTTTGATTCCACTATTATCAAATTCTTTGAACTCCTCCTACTTGTCCAAAAGTTTAAAGGTGGAAGCGAAAAATAACTGCTTTGAATGCAATACAATCTTTAGCAAACTTGAGAAATATCTAATTTGTCTATGAAATCCAGCTTGAGACTGACAAGACCAGAAGTTTCTATATGAACCTATCCTGAGTGCATGAGGTGTTGTATTATCTCATGTCTTGAAATTCTCAATAAAATTGCTGAAGAAAGTGAATATTATTGTTTACCACATGTTTGCTGCTGCTTGTTTTCCAATTAGTTTAGTAGTCTTTCCTAGGATCAGTGCAAATAGGATGCTGCAGGGTAGGAGACTCAATAAAACACTATCTCCTGGTGTGCATGTGTTATGTGATATGATAGTCCTGAGTATTTATTTTCATGCTTTTCCTTTTCTATGTTTGTGCATTTTGATCTTATTTGGAACAATATTTTGCTGTTTTGGAATAGTGTCAGGTTTGCCTGCCTTACATGGAAGTTTAGGGTATTCTTCAAAAGGAGAGGATGGTTATAGGTCAATTCTTGTGCTCTATTTATAGTGATTTACTGCTTTGGGTGTTCTAGGGTTTTAACTTTAGGAGGTTGAAACAAAAGAGAATTGCCTGATAATTTAATGTTTAAATAACTGACAGAAAATCTGACTTTAGAAATAGCTAGAAGGAACAGAAAGTTACATGTGGCTGACCCGAACTGGCTTGGCAGTAACACTGCTAAAAGTGTTTCTCTCTGGCTAATATCTAGGATCACCTTTCTGTGTTGTTGTTTTCCATTTTCATTTGGAAGGGGATTTCTTATCATCCTCTTAATTAGTTTTAAGTATTTCACGTAATAAATTTTTTTTTATCCACATAAAGCTGTTAGTTTTCTTTTTATTATTTTTTCATTATTGGGATAATTATGTGATTCTTGTATCCGGCCTTTGGATAGCCTTTTTTCCTTTGTTGTATTACTTATACATGCGTCAATATCAATAGTTTATAATATATTTATTTATCAAATTTGGAAATGGTAAGGAAAATGGAATGGACTATACTTGAAATGATAATTATTTTCTGTAGACATATTACAATTAATAAATGAATGAAGTTGGACCTATTGCCTCATTGATCTGCTTATCAAACGTAGTTGGATTTGTTATAATCTGAATGTCTATAGGCTACTTATAACTTGTTTGATTGAAATTTCAATGTTGTTTGTTGGCATAATCTTATTAACAGAACATGCACTAAATAATGATATAATATAAATATCTTCTTAAAGTATGTTTTACATGCGACTTATTCTTTGATTCCTGACATGAATGATACTGCAGGTTGATTCTGTATCTTGTTATTGCAAAGTAGATTCTGGATTAAAAACAGTTGCTGAGGCCAGGAAATTTGTCGCCGGATCCAAACTTTGTATCCAGCCTGACATCAATCCTAATGCACATAAGAGTAAAAATTTGCAGAGGGAGAGAACCCGAGTGCAGCCCCCACTACTGCCTGGACTTCCTGATGATCTTGCTATTGCCTGTCTGATTCGAGTTCCCCGGGCTGAACATCGAAAACTCCGTCTAGTTTGTAAGAGATGGTACCGTCTTCTGGCTGGAAACTTTTTCTATTCTCTTAGGAAAAGTCTTGGAATGGCAGAGGAGTGGGTTTATGTTATCAAGCGAGATCGGGATGGGAAGATCTCATGGAATGCTTTCGACCCTGTCTATCAGCTCTGGCAGCCACTTCCACCAGTTCCCAGGGAATATTCCGAGGCTCTTGGTTTTGGCTGTGCTGTTTTAAGTGGTTGCCACCTATATCTATTTGGAGGGAAGGATCCACTCAGGGGGTCCATGAGACGGGTCATTTTCTATAGTGCCCGAACAAATAAATGGCATAGAGCACCAGATATGCTTCGTAAACGGCATTTTTTTGGATCTTGTGTTATAAATAACTGCCTCTACGTGGCTGGTGGAGAATGTGAAGGAATCCAAAGGACTCTTCGCTCAGCTGAAGTTTATGACCCTAACAAGAACAGGTGGAGTTTTATTTCAGATATGAGCACAGCCATGGTGCCGTTTATTGGTGTAGTTTATGATGGAAAGTGGTTTCTGAAAGGCCTTGGGTCTCATCGTGAGGTCATGAGTGAAGCCTATGATCCTGAAACTAATAGCTGGACCCCAGTCAGTGATGGGATGGTTGTTGGTTGGCGTAATCCTAGCATCTCTTTAAATGGTCGACTCTATGCTTTGGATTGCCGGGATGGCTGTAAGCTTAGGGTTTATGATGGTGCCACAGATTCATGGAACAAATTTATAGACAGCAAGCTCCATCTAGGAAGTTCTCATGCTATGGAGGCTGCTGCTCTTGTTCCACTTAATGGGAAGCTTTGCATTGTACGTAACAACATGAGCATTAGTCTGGTTGATGTCTGCAGTCCTGACAAACAGGTAGAGAGTAACCCTCACCTATGGGAGAATATAGCTGGGAGAGGTCATTTCAGAACTCTTGTCACAAATTTGTGGTCAAGTATTGCTGGCCGAGGTGGTTTGAAAAGTCACATTGTCCACTGCCAGGTTCTTCAAGCTTGAGGAGTGGAGCCTTTTTTGCTTTTGCTTTGCTGTAGACGTTCCTGCATTTTTGTCAATTTGTGTTGATAGATGATCTCATTTCAAAATTCACTGATACTATGGTCTGCTCTACCCAAAAGAGAAGGTTGCTTTGTCAGCAGTCTGCTGTCTATACTTTTTTCTTTGCTGATAATTGAATCAACAGTAATCTGCCCTAGGATGGGGTTTAATGACCACATACTATGAAACTTGAAGAAAGGAAAAGGATGATTCGCTTGTGGTTGAGGTTGACAGTCAAGAAACAGCATTGACGCAGGACATGGTGATACTTTTCCTGTTATACCGCAACCACAAGGTGAGGACGATTCACTGTTGATTTCGGTAATATATGAGATCGTTTCTTTTGAACAGAGAGCAGATACTTGTAAATCTTGTTATTTGGTCTAGGGCAAAGTCCTTTTCTTGATGGATCTTTTTTGTAGTAGCATGTAATCTTTGATATGCTTTGTTATGTACATGTGGGTTATTTGAAATGAGTCAATGTATACTTAGATTACATCAGTTTTTATGACTCAACTGTTTTATCCTTTTGTTGGGTTACCTTCTAGCGACCTGGAAAGAGTTAAAAGGTTTTTTCTACTCATAACTTACAAAATTATTTCCAAATTTTGGTCTGAAATCTGCTATTAGTAATAGTAATGTGAAACAAGTTCTTAGTATTACCTGTTATTATTATTCATAATACAAACACATTCCATTCTGTAATAAAATTCTCGGAAGGTAGACACAAAGGTGATTGAAGTCCCTTGTGTTATCATCTTCTAAACACGCTTAGTCGACTCATCGTGTTGAATTTTCAGTTGATTAAGGAAGTTCTTGATGAATGCATCTGCTAATTCATTAATGTCTCTTCTTTCATCCTGTGCAATAAATTCTTTTCTTTTGCTTCCTTGCCTCTTTGCATCACTCTTCTTGTCATATATATCATGGTCTCCAAGAATGGGAATCGCTCTATGGTCTGCCATGGAAGCTCTCCCAGCACAGTGAGAGAGAGATAGATTGAGAGAAGCGACAGGATGTGAAATGGGAAGTGGTCTGAAAGTAGAATTTGGGTTGTGATAGGTAAAATGCAATGTCATCCCCTTTTTATATGTCAAAAAAATCTGCAGTTAGAAGCACAGGTTTCACGTTTGCACAGGACAAAAAACTAATAATAAAAAAATGACAGTGATTTGATTTATGCCGAATGTTAAAGATTCGAGTAAACATATAAAAGTAGTATATCCTTATTTCTTATTGTCCATTAGCTGGAAAGGAGTTTGTTTGCTCGTGTTTCTTGCTAAAGTTCTGGTTCTAAACATTTTTTTTTCCGATCCATAGTAGATTTTATGGATGGAAATAATACGAGTAGCTCTTTCCTTTCCTTAACTCAATAAATTAGTGAAAACAACTATAGTTAAAAGGTCTCAAATTTGAAATCTCTCACTCCTCATATAAATAAGAAAATCAACCAAATTTTAATTCTAAACATTTTTTAAGGGGAATTTCAATGTAGGTATTTTTCTTTTGTGTCTTTCCTATTAGTCGTCAATCATGGGGAAAAGTGACTTTTAAATTCTCTCTTGCTATAAAAAAAATAAATAGATGTCTTGCAAACCTCAATTACTGGATTACAAAAGTATTCACTGCTTGAAATTAAAATTCAGCCTCCTTCCAAACTTGACATCTCATATGCCTAAAAATTGTGCGGATGCCCATGAAAATTAAAAAAAAAGAAAAAGAGAAGAGAAGAGAAGTTCTGATTAAACTAATAAATGGAATTCTAAATCTATTATTTTTTTAAGCTGAATGATTAAGAAGAGGCATCAAGAATTAATCGCTGAATGATTAAGAGGTGGTTTAAACTATCATTTTCTAATTATTGGGCTAATTTTATCTTTTTCATAAAATAATTTACGTAGCTTATTGAATCAACAATAAGAAGAAAAATTTTCATTTATCTAAATTTTTTATTTAGAAATTCCAATAAGTAGTTTTTTTATTTAGAAATTATATTTTATTATTTAATTGGATATAATTTTTAAAAATTATTTTTTAAATAAATAAATGTATATAATAAAAAAGAAAAAAGTATATTTTTTTATGGTTGTAGGAAAAATTATGGGTTTATTTAGATTTATATAATCTTTTTTTTATTACTTAATTAATTAATTTATTATTTTAAATTTGCAACTTAGAATAATAGAAAAATAAAATACTTGAATAAACTTATTAAGTGGTCAATATTGGATCCTAGTATAATTTGCTTTGTAATTTTCATTTATTGACTTGGTTTTTTTTTTCATCAAAATTAAATTTAATTAAATTATACTATTTTCAAAGTTATTCTTGAAATATAAACGGGTAATTTTTTTAATATAATTTATTTGTTGTTATAGGTTAAGTTTTTAAAAGAGTTTTGTTCTCAATAAAAATTTATTATTTTTCATTTTTTTTTATTAAATTAATTTGTAACCACTGTTACTTTAATTTAGTAATTGAATTTCATCCCTGGTGGCGTTCTTTTTCCCCATGACAGTAGCCACTCCATTACCGTTCCAGACCCTTCTAATAACTGATTCCACCTCCCCATCAAGAATCCAAGTATCGACCGAGAGAGGCTTGTGATCCAAGACTGGCGCCATAAGAACATTCCCAAAGCAGTCAAGGAAAAGAGTTATCCAATCATTATTAGCTAAACTTCTATCTAACTTCTCTTTAATGGTAACAACATTGTCCTGTCTCTGCTCCCAAGTGAACAACGGACCTATCGAAGGCACATCCAACAAATCACAATCCCTAACTGCCCCTCTAAACCCATTCAATAAGAAAGTAGGGTGCAGGTTACCTCCCCCCTTTTCTTCCATAGACAACATATCATTAAAGTCTCCTAGACACAACTAAGGGAGATCGTATCTAGAAGCTAAAGCTCAGCAAATTCCAGGACGAGCGTTTTCTTTGTCTTTCGAGGAACCCTTAAAAACCTAGTGTATACAATTTTTATAAGCTCGGCAAACTTAGTGTATACAATCTCTTATAATAAGTTTTATACATGCCAATTTACATCCTAATACATGCCCTACTCAAAATAAAATCTCTCATCTGATGCTAAGGCTCCGATCTTCGTATAGCATCCACCGCACTTAATCTATGCGTAATAAAAATCGACGCGCTGAGTATAAAATTCACTCGGTGGTACTAAATAACTTAAAAATACCATAGATGAGGTTGTCTAAGCAATAAACTTAAAATATAACTTAAAAGACTCAAATCAAATATAAAATTACTGAAGGTGTACAAATCCAATCAAACATTCCGAAAATCATAAATAAATTCATTCTTAAGAATAAATTCATAATTTGACAAATATAAGAAAAATTCTGTGAATACAAATATGGTTCCATTTTTCTTTATAACAGAATATAACTTATTTTTAGTTGAGGGCTCATATGTATATTGAGAAAAATATTATCAGATTCGATTACGTAGATACAGAATTAGCCTGTGAAAGCGCCACGGAATGTGACCTATGAAAGCGCCACCAGAAAATTGGCCTGTGAAAGCGCTACCGAATGTGGCCTGTGAAAATGCCACTAGAATGATAAGTGTATCCGCTTATGTAGAAAGACATCCAGAGCCTAACATATGATTATAGCTTATAATATAATAGAATGACATCAAAGTCGAGCATGCTCATAATCGGAATAAATCTCATTTTACCATATTTCAACCAAGCATACTTGAGCCCGAAACAAATCTATTTCCTTTACAAATAGTCTTATTTCTTATATAATTATCCTTAGTAAAATATTTCTTAACTTAATGCTTATTATTTCAAAATTTCTTAACTTACAATTTGTAAAAATCCAACAAAATCCACTTATGTTCCAAACAAAAATAATACTTTCGTAATACACATATATATTTAGCTTAAAATACTTAAAACCAACATTTAGCAAAACATTTCAAAGCCTAAACATTTTTATTTCAAAATAACTTAACTTACAACTTCAAAATATGCCAAAATCATACTTATAAAATTCAAAACGTACTTATTCAAACATATACTCAATATATCATAAAAAGTACTTACACTAAACTTAAAAGTAAATGAAAATCAAGCCCTACCACCTTAGGGTGGTTCGGCCTCTATATGAGTACAAAGGAGGGGGGAGTTCCCTCTTTCAAATAAACCTAAAAGCAAGTCGTAAATACTTAAAAAAGCTATTAAAAGTCTTAACCCAAAATCCTTTAACATAAAACTCATTTCTACATACTTTCTTTAAGTCTTGTAAAATCCATAATCATTAAAAGTACAAGAAAAGGTTTAAACCACCATTTAACTACTTACCAACTAACACATTAAAGTTAAAACGAAGCAAATAAAAGGAACAAATCAATAGGTCCTTTACGTTAAGTGATTCGACCAATCTTGCAAATGGAGGAGAAAAAGGTTTTCTTTTCAAAATAACCACACTTACTTTAAGGAAAACCATTTAAAAACACATTAACATCCAAAGAAAACAAAGCATGAAACAAAACTTAAGGCCCTTCCTTCATGGAGGTTTGACCACTCTTAAATAAAAGGGAGAGAGGTGTTCCTCTTCCCATTCAAGCATTTCATTTTCCCTTTCAAGCATTTCATTATGCTTAGAAATCATGGAAAATCATATAAAAGCAACTAAATAACCAAATCCCCAACCAAGTCACAAAAACTTCAAAATCATTCAAAACTTAAAAATTGATAACTTAAAAAAAATGAAAGAAAAGGGAAATATTATTGCACTAACCTTTAAAACAGGCTTAATTAAGCTTTTAGAGCCTCAATCCTTAGCTCTCTCCTTCCCTTTGGAAGAGGGTTTTCCAACCTCTTCAAAGTAGGAAAAACTAACATTAAAATCAAGAATTGACAAAAGAAATAGATGGAACATGATTTAATGCATCAATTACATGTTTAAACCATGAATTCTACTTATTAATTCATAAAACTCAAAATCACAACTTACCTGTTGTGAAGCTTTCTCCAATTCCCTTGCTTAAGGACTTCAAATATCACTTCCTTAACTTGTTTCTTCAAGATTAACCACTAATCTTTGGTTTAATTTATCAATCTTAAGGTAGTTTAGAGGTAGAGAAATTGAAGAAAAATGGAGGAGGAAGAAGAAGAAAGTTAACGTTGGAGATGGAAGAAGAAGAAGAAGACGAAGAAGAGAAAATTGTGTTTTGGATAAGTTGTAGATTTTAAGTAGCAAAGTCAAACTTGGCTACTTCATTTTATGTCAAATGAATGACTAGGATTAAGTCTTTAGTATTCTCATCCAAGGGCTCTAAATATTCATCAAAGAATTCTCTTCTAATTATGATTTAACTCCACCAATTCATTAAATTAATTCCATAAAAATAATTCCTTAATTATTTCTTAACATATTACACTAGAAAATACTATTCATTAAATACCTTAATTCTCTAAAAATATTCATGAAATATTTTCTACCCACCTAAAGCATGCAAACGTGTTCCAAAAATATTAAATAAAGTATTAGACATGCATAGTAATTTTTCTGGACCAAAATAATGCCAAGTCCCGGACCGATGGTACTATTCATAAACCGGTAAACTACTATTTACCAATAATTTATTACTCACTTTGTCATGAAAACTTTATATCTTAAACTTTAATTAATTAAGACTAATCACATAAAATCTAATTAACTCTATAAATATTAATTATGTTCAATATCATTATCGGGTCCAAATAAAATATTATTTCTCCCTTGGTGATACCATTCATGACTCGTCCAAATAATATCATTTTAAGATCCAAAATTTTGGGGCATTACATCTGGCTTATAGCTCAAGAAAATATCCTTGAGAGCGTGAACTTTACGAGAGTTGCTAAGCCCTCAACAGTTCCATCCGATGATCTTCATGGCTTCCAACTATCCTGCTTAGAAAGATCAACCGATTTCAGAATAGTTTGTGTACTTCCTGCTAAATCCTTTAAAGGGAACAACTAAAGACTGGTGCAACTTGTTCCTAGGACGTTTCTTAGCGTCTTCATTTTTTTCTAGGGCTTCATCCTCTAACAGGCTCAAACACTCATTATTTACGCCCATTTGATGTTGATCTAAGTCCATAGGCCCTGAGATTCTCCTAGTAGAATCTTCTTTATTATTGGTGCCTAAAAAGATTTTTATAACTCCTATTGTTTAAGTTTTGGAAAATTTACCATAATCAATTCCTTAATCCCGCCTGCAAACCTACAATAGAATCCCCTAATTCTTCCCTTAACCAACTACTCACATTTTGACCTCCCCTTCTTGTCGAAACCTTTAGCCGGTCGTCCCAATCAAACGTTAACTCCTTTTTTCAGTACAACCTTTGTTCGCAAAAGCTATCGGTATAGCCGAGCTTCCCACATAAAAAAACAGAACATTGAGATCCTGTTATATCTAAACTAAATGGTACATCACCTCTACAGTCACGACCACAAGTTTCTTCCTTGTTCTCAAAGGTTGGTGAATATCAAGTTGGACCCTTACCCACATAAAATTTGAACAAACTTAGTTCACATTCTTAGCATCATATTCGAGGAATTCCCTACAAAGTTTCCAAGCAGTATAGCCATATTCTCCGACATGTAACCCTTTGGAAAATCATAAACTTGCACCCAAAAGTTAATATAAAGCAAGGGGACAATTGGAGGATCTTCATCTTTTTCAAGCCTATGCCAACCAAGAGATGCCGCATGAAATGCCATGGTGACCCTGCCATAACTCTCTCAATATCAATCTCATTATAAAATCTAAACAGGAAGCCTTTAGTACCCAAATTCGATATTCCTACACCTCCCAATGGATGCCATAAATCCGCAAACGTATTCTACACAATATTGAAATTTATAAAGTTCATGGTTAGGAAAGTGCTCACCAAATTGAACTCATATTGTGTTTTCTGCTGAATTTGTTACAGGTTCCACATGATAACCTTCATCTTCTTCCTCCGTAATGGACAAAGACACCATACCATTCTTCATGAAAAAGACACGGAGCCCAACAAAGAGGGGGAAAAGAAAAAAATTAAGATAGATAGCAAGGACTATTGACTAAATGACGAAAAGAATGCAATTAGGGCATACGAGAAACCAAACAGAGAGGAGAGGGAAGAGAGGTTTATGAAAAGAATGCCATTAGGGAATAAGTTTTTTAAACAAAAATTTATTATTATTTTTCATTATAGCTGTATATAGATATTGAATTGGAATTGAGAGCAATAGTTGGGGATTGAGTGATAATTTGATTTTCTTTTGGAGCGCTATCAAAGTTTTAAGAATTTGTATTTATAAATTAGGGACTGAAGGATTAAGTATAAGGATTAGATTGAATTTTATTTTGAAATCACTTCATTATATAAAAAATATAATCAAATACATAAGAAATAACATTGCAAGTAGCTTATACGTCAAAGTCTAATACAAATTAACCAATTGTATTTATTTTAATCTAAACAAAAATTTATACTTTAATATTATATAGATAAAAAATTAAAAGAGTATAAAAAATAAAAATATAACGAGCATAGTTACGCGCAACGCATAGTTACGTGCACTATTTATAAAAGTGGAAATGAGGGGGGATAATGAATTATCTGTAATAATCTTAGTGAAGTTTAAAAATCCTAAAATATCCTTAGTCATTAAATAATTGACAATAATTTGAATTTATTAAATAACTTGAGTTTTTAATAATTGATAAATTATAATTTTTTAATACTTTTATTAATTGATTAAAAATTATATATTATTATATTATTTTAATATTTTTTAAATGTAATATTATTATTTTAATATATTATTCTGATTGAGCTTTCAATCATTGATTGTTTACTAAATTAATTGTTTAAAAAATAAATTATTATTTAATTTTAAAATGCAAAAAAAATATCTATAAAAAAATATTGTTTTACAAGTTATATGTATCACTTTTAAATTTTTGAATTTTTTTATTTATATCTATTTATGTATATCTTATTAAGTTTTTGGTGAATTCAAATCAACATTCAATAACATACACAACAAAAAAAGAGAGAAAAGGGGATGAGAATTGGAGGCAATCAATATTATTTGCCCCCAAAAGTATTAATTCATCAAAATTAGGAGATAATTTTAAAAATCGTCCCCTTTTAGTATAATAAGACATATAGGGGATGATTTAAATTTATTATGATATTTACTTATAATAAAATTAGGCTTAGGGGACAATTTTAATTCTAAGGACAAATTTGGCTTAATTTATTTCTTGTCACAAAAAATAGCTTTTTATATAAAATGTATTGTAACTAAACACAGTTTAATAATTTATTGCCAGTTAAAGTATTACAAAAGCATAAGGAATTAAAAAAAAAAAAACAGGAAAGTAGCAAAAATTACTACAGTAGCCGCAAACTTAATTAACATAAAAAAAAACATGACCGAATTACTACAGTAACCACAGACCTAATTAACATAAAAAAAAACACCTTGATCGAATCTTCCATTTGCAGCAATCAAAACCAAACGCCAAAAGAAAAGTATAGGGGATAGGAATTGAGACGCCATTACAGTAGCACCAAAATGAAGCTAGAGAAAATAAAACAAGCGAGAAAAAGGGACGACGACATCATCTTTGTATCCTTTTACAGCTCCCCTCCAACTTTGCGCTAACTTACTATTGCTGTTCAATGCTCACAAGCTCCTTTTATTAGATCACAAGTGAGTAATTTATTTTGATTTCTTTAAATTCAGTTGGTGAATACTACAATTAATAATTGTTGTACCGTTCATTAAATTTGGGGATTGAGTGTTCATCCTACTGAAATAATATAGTACAATAATATTCTTCATGAAAATACTCTCACAACATAAAACATAATTAAAAATCTGAAAATACCTATGTGATTAAATAATTCAACAACAGTATTATGGGACACAATACATAACTTATCACCATAATTATTAAAACAATTAAAAGATGGAACTCCCCAAGTGCAGGAAAATTTGACAATCTACAAATCAATCCAAAAAATCTTATTTCACATCAAGACCAAAAATATTTAAGCCAAGAAAAGAAGAGAAGACAGGGATACTAACATGAAGCCTATTAATTTACTTTAAAGATTGTTTGTTAGAACCACAAAGGTCATCTAATTTCTACATGATAACTCTAAACAAGCCAAATCCATTTAAACAATGACTATCTAATTTTTGACATTATATGCTACTGAAAACAAAATCCCACTTCCAGCCTATAAGTTTCCAAATAAAATAAAATCAACATAAAACTAACCTTTCTTGATAACACCATAGCCCTTGGTCATTGCAAGGAGCTCCTCTGTACTCTTTCTTGTAACTTGAGACACGTCCTAGGCAAATATAATCAGATATGCAAACATATATTAAACTTTAGCTTTTTGCATCAATTCAACATTAGTAAAAAGAAACTTTCAACTAGAAGAATCATAGTAAAAATATATGGGCTTGTGCTTTTTGATTGATAGAAACCAAAAGCTAATAGACATAAAATTCCTCCTAATTCAGGATTATTCAATATTGTGTAAATGGAACCAATATATAGTTGTAATTCATGTTTGTTTCAACCACGAACAACATTAGTATAAGATCTTTAAAAACTGAACTGAAAAGTCCCAATGTAACCAACACCACTAACAACCTAACTCCCAACATGGTGCAAATAAAGCAAAGAGAAAATTTTCAGAACAAACCCAATAAAAAGAAAGCGAGCAAGGGAGGGTAGCAGGGAGACAGAGAGACAGAGCACTGTAAAATCACCACAAAACTGTGATGCAAGAAAGGGAACCATAAAAAAGGAAGAAGAAGGGAGGAAGAACTTTAAATAGAAGATTAATCTAAATCACATAACAAATCCACAACAGAATCTCATTTCTATACTAGAGAAATTTTTTTCCCAAGCGCACAACTTGATCTGAGCACCAGCAAGTTTCAATGATCAACATTGAGTGACTCAGTTAAATCATTCATCAAGAAGATTGTAGATATAACACAAGTGTTTCTTTTTCTATTGTTGCATATATATAGAAAAATAGAAAGCAACACACAAAAAGACTTAAATCATTGCAAAAAAAAAAACATTGGTATAAAATATTACCCCATCATCACGCTGTTGTCTCAAAGACTTGATATTTTCAAATGCTTTGTCCCTCTTGACTGTATCAGCTTCCAGATCATCCTATAAAGACTAGATTTCAGCATCTAATGCCTTCACTTTTCTTTAAGTTGACCAATTCTTGTCCCAAGCGCCTGTTTCTCCTTTCTTACTCCATCCAAGTCAACGCCCATAAGGTATAATAACAAAAATAGAAAAAAGTTACCATATGCGTGCTAACGACTACAAATATTTCTAACCGGAGAAGTCAATGAAACCATAAACTTTCAATACATTAGAAGTCAAAACTTCATATCACTTACTTTGACCTGGTCTTGAATAGCTTCTTTTTGGCCCAGTGAATCCTGAATCTTTGCTCTCATAGCAGCATTTGCAATTACTTTGTCCCTTGTCCCCTCAAGCTGTTTGAGTTCTCTTAAGTATTTTCTTTTCCTCAGCCAATGGGATGCTCTCATGTTCTATGCAGTATCGCAAGCCATTGATCTAAATTCACCAATGCAAAAAAGAAAAGAAAAGAAAAGGAACATAAATAAATAACATCAAGTCAGCGACATAGTTCTGCTGAAAAGGAATTGTTGGCTAGCAATATTACAAAAAGTTAACAACTTTAAAATACAAGGTCATTGAGCTCTTCCTCAGATGAACATAGACCACCACGACTTGCATTGTTTGTGTTGCGTAGCTTTCCCAGTGCCTATTGCAGAGGTTCTATTTCCTTTCTTTTCTCATTAACGATAGTTTGGTATTGATCATTTTCGTTTCTTAGAGTTTTAACCTGTTCCATCAATTCTGCGCGCACCGACTGGATGGGAAATGAAAAAAAAATAGAATTAATTGTTTAGAGGTTATGAGGCTAGTAATACCAACAAACATATTCTTAATCTATAATTTGAAAAGAATTCTAACATGTATTCACACAAAATTATTGCAAACAAACTTGTATAAAGAGACCAACTCAAAACGAACTAATTTTCTTGATATAACTTTTTGATCAAAGGGAATTTCCATTAGAAAGATTCCTTCCGTATCTCTTTCTCATTCTCTTTTTAACTAAATATAGAATACAAGACAGTGGATTAAATTAAAATATTTACAAAAACAACACAAATATTTTCGAAAAATAGCTCCCCTCAGTAAATACAATGTCGAAAATCTGGTACCACAAATAGCTTTTACAATAAAAGGTTGATCATGTTCACATTTATCTTGTACTACTAAGTAACAAGGACATCCAACACCAAACTTTCGGTAATGACCTTTATATGTTTCCTTTACTTTTTGTTTACGTATATTATGTGATAATAATACATTTTCTTACCAATTACCACATGAACCAATGCTTTTCTAATATTTACTTCATTGATTTTTGTTTCTACTCTATTACATTCTACTAATATGAACAAACAATAATAAGAAATGGTTCTTGATAAGCATTGGATGGAGACAAGTAATACAAGAGATCCCTAATATGTTCAAGGAGTTGAAAATTTTATACACTATGCATTTAGTGGTTTGACAGCTGAGGATCAAATTTGTTGCCCTTGCACGAAGTGTAGGAACGTTGAGGTTAAATCAAAGTCAAATGTCAAGTTTTACTTGCTAAGGTATGGAATAGTCAGAAGTTATACATTTTGGCATTTTCATGGTGAGACTTTGGCTGATAATACTAGGCAACAAGATGACCATATTTCTGATGTTGATGACATGGTCAATTTGTTAAATGATGTATTTGGAGTGTCAGTCGATAATCCTATGTCAACAGATGCGACAAATTTAGAGTAGGAACCAAACCATGAAGCTGCCACGTTTTATCACCTCTTACAAAAGGCGAAGGAAAAATTGCATCCAGAATGCAACCATTCTAAATTAGGTGCCATTGTCAAACTGTTGCACTTAAAAAGTTCAAATTGTTGGACAAATCATTCATTTGACAATTTGCTTAGCTTGTTGAGAGAATTAATTCCTAATGGGACGGAAACCTTGCCCGAATCCTATAACAGCGCCAAAAAGTACATTGCTGAACTAGGCTTGAATTATGTGAAATATGAAAATAATTGTACCTTGTACTGGGGCCAATATGCCGGTGCGACATCATGTCAAGTTTGTGGCTTATCTAGGTGGAAATCTCATTGCGGATCAAATAATGGTAAGAAAGTCCCACATAAAGTTTTGCGTTATTTTCCTCTAAAACCTAGATTACAAAGTTTATTTATGTCTTCAAAGATAGCTTCTGATATGAGGTGGCATAAGGAGAAAAGGGTCGACGACGGTACAATGCGACACCTAGCTGATAGTCTAGCATGGAAGAATTTTGATCAGCAATATCCTTCTTTTTCTAGTGATCCACGTAATGTTAGGCTTGGTTTAGCAACAGATGGATTCCAACCCTTTGGAAATCTTAGCTCTCAACGTAGCATTTGGCCGGTTATTCTTGTACCTTACAATTTACCTTCTTGGTTGTGTATGAAACAACCTTACTTCATGGTGTTAATGTTGATACCTGGTGAAAATAGCTTGGAAATGGGTATTGATGTATTTTTAGCACCTTTGATTCAAGAGTTGAAGGAATTATGGGATGTAGGGGTGACCGCTTATGATGCACATGGAAAACAAAATTTCATCCTACATGCGGCTATTCTTTGGACTATCAGTGACTTTCCAGTATTTACGGACTTATCAAGTTGGTTAACAAAGGGCTACATGGTTTGTCCTTCGTGCCACAAACATACTGGTTCATTGTATTTGCCAAGCTCTAAAAAGATGTGCTATATGGATCACCGAAAGTTCCTTCCCAGGAATCATAAGTGGCGTAGAAATGTCAACGCTTTCAATGGTAAGACAGAGACTAGGGAAGTGCCATTGCCATTATTAGGAGATGAAGTGTTAATGGAGCATGCCAATTTCATGCAGATGCCATATAGCAAAGCCTTCAAAATGAAATATAATTCATCAAATAGTTTGCACAATTGGAGGAAAAAGAGCATTTTTTTTAGTTGCCTTATTGGAGATTTCTTCTCATCCAACACAATCTAGATGTCATGCATATCGAGAAGAATGTGTTTGACAATGTGCTAGGTATTATTATGAACATGAAGGGGAAGACTAAAGACACTGTAAACAGTTGATATGATCTGGTTAGTATGGGCATTAGACCTGAACTTCATCCCTTTGAAGAAAGAGGCAAAGTTCGTGTTCCAACTGCATGTTATGTGTTGGCTGATAATGAAAAGGAAGCTATGTGTAAAATGTTGGTTGATTTGAAGACACCCAATGGCTATCTTTCAAAAATTTCCCGATGTGTTAACATTAGAGAACGGAAAATATTTGGCTTAAAGAGTCATGACTGTCATGTATTCATGCAGCGGCTGCTGGCACTTGCTATACGCGGATTCTTACCCAAGGAAGTATGTGAGACACTTGTTGAATTGAGCGCATTTTTCAAAGACTTATGTTGCAAGTGTTTAAAATCCAATGATTTAGATCAGCTCCAGAGCACAATTATATTGACACTGTGCAAGTTGGAGATGATATTTGTACCTTCATTTTTTTATGTTATGGTGCATTTGCTAGTGCATTTACCTAGTAAGGCAAAGATTGTAAGACCAGTGCAGTTTAGATGGATGTACCCTATAGAAAGACATTTGAAGACTTTCAAATCATCGGTGCGAAATAAAGCAAAACCCGAGGGCTCCATAGCTGGAGCATATATTGTTGATGAGTGCTTAACACTTTGTTCTAGATACCTTGAGGGTATTGACACCAAATTCAATCAGTCTTCAAGAAATGATGATTATGGAAATTACAATGAACATAAGTTCATTGGCTATTTTTAGAGAATTTGGTCATCCATTAGGAAAAGGTGACTACCAATGGTTGTCTGAAGATTGGAGGCAAAAAGCTCACCATTATATCCTTAAAAATTTTGAGGAAGTTTGGCCTTATATCGAGTATGTATTCTTTTAATTAATATTCATTAACTTTTGATTTTACTTATATGAGGCAATTTCTCACAAGTTATTATTACAGTCAATATAGGAATGCATTACCAACAATGAGGGACTCGGAATTTATGAAACGATACATATCGAAATTCCCTACATGGTTCTACAAACGTGTACATATCTGAATTTTGAGACTATTCTCTTTTTTTTAAACAACTTTTATAATTTCTAACTCATAAACGTTGAACATTTATGATTAATTTCAACATATTATACAGGTGGTCGAATTACACACACAAGGTTATGTGCCAAATGACCTTCTCCAATTAGCCAGTGGCCCTTTGACACATTTTAAGAGATACACTGGTTATATAATAAATGGTTATCAATTCCATTCTTTAGATCGTCAAAGAAGTAAGAGTAGTCAAAATTCGGGTGTGTTATCCAGAGGTGATGATGATTCCCCTTAGAAAGAGTACTATGGTTTACTAGAAGAGGTGTGGGAGTTGCAATATGTTGGCAACCATAGTATTCTCCTATTCAAATGCCAGTGGTTTGATGTTCAACATAAAGGGACTGGTTATAAGGAAGACAATTGTTCAATCACAAGTGTTAGAGCTAATAGTCATCTTAAATCCAATGAGCCATTTATATTAGCTTGCCAAGCTGAGCAAGTATTTTATATAGAGGATCCAAAAGATCCAAATTGGCTTGTTGTAATGAAAGCACATCCTCGTGATGTTTATGATATACCCACATTGGTGAATGATGATGTGAGTCACTCAGATATCATAGATGAAATTGAGGTATTTCAAGAAGAAGAACACCATGCATATTGTCGTTCTAAAGCACAATTAGATCATGATGATGAGGTTATTTTGGATAGACATGATGTGGAAGTGGAAGAAGTACCTCGCTCGATTGCATTGGGAATTGAAGAGCAATTGAGGCATAATATGTTTTCGAGTCAAAACTTTACTGAAGAAAATGATGAAGAAGACTATAGTAGTTCTAATGAAGATGATGAGATGTTTGACGATCCAGATGATGATGATTAAAGGTTACCTTTTATTTTGTGTTACTAGAAATATAGTTATGAAAGCATGAGTATCATTGATTTATTTAATTTACAAGTAGAAATGATTTATTTAATCTCTTTATTGTTATATGCAACTAATATTACTTATTTTTATTTTTAACAGAAAGAATATGGTAGGAACAAATAAAGGCAGAGGTTAGACAAGGAAATCAACACCTGCATTGAAGATGAAAACGCATCATGGAGACCATCCAGATATTCCAACTCAACTTTCTTCACAGTATACTCCACCTGCCTGCTGGTTGCAACCACATAAGGACAAAAGTGACAAAGTTTCAGGAAGGGTACAAGGTATATATATAAATATATCTTCATTTTATATTATTATTAACAAGATATTAAAAATAGTTTATGGATTTTATAATGTATTTCATTTCATAGTTTGATAATTTATTGTAGGCCCCTCTAAGAGCAAAGGAAGTAGAAATCAATTTTTACATAATCAAGTGAACAACCAAGGACATGGTAAACTTTTCATAAATTTTTATCAAGACATCACTAAACTTAAATCTCATTCATTGGAATTTCTATATTTGTAATTTTTTTCCTTTTTTTTTAGATTTGCCAATGCATCATAATGAAGCAGGTCAAGATCTACCTCCCATATCAAATGATCCGCTGTTGGATAGGAATTTTGAAGGTTCACCAACTTTGATAGGTAATTTTTATTTACTATTCTCAAATTTAGAATAGAATATAGTAATTTTTTGCCTAACTCTCAATATAGGGGAAAATCGGTACAATAGTAATTCAGATCAGTATGGGCAATGTCAATCGCATGAGCCTACCATAGCAAGAGTTGGTAATCGCTATCAAATTTTAATATTTATTATATATCACTTGTGTTTATATTATATGGTTTATTTATAACATTCGTACTTTTTACCAGAGTCGCTTATGCATAATGTCAATGAGGATGAAGCTTCACATTTTAACTTATATGAAAAAGGTATACAATAAAGCCATATTGGACATACACCAAATTTACAAGGTATGAAAAATGATAATTATATGATTAATCAATGCAAATGTTTTATTATACCTTTGAGTTCAAAATATTTTACTGTTGCTGTGATTATTATAAATGAAGTGTGTTTGGACCAGTATATTAGAACATGATATGATTTTTCCATTTAATTAGATTACAAAGGTTGTACCATGAGACAGATAAATATACAACTTAGACATTATTAGTGGATAGAACTAATTACCAGAAGCCACGAAACTAGTAGTATTTATCTTGGGATGCATTCATCAGCATAACTAAGTTGATTCCTTATCCTGTAATCCAAAATTTATGAAAAGATTTTATAAACAAATTAGAGACTATTCCATTCATAAAATGATGCTTAAAAAAAGATAACAAATATAATCTTTAATATGTCTAATAGGTCTAAAATCAAAAGATTAAGAGACAACATATTTCATTGTTTAGAAAATTAAACTTCAAAACAAAGCATAGAACAAAACTCAAAAGGAGACTCATATTACTACCTCTATTGTGTTCTATTATTGCATTATCAAATGTGTAAACCAACTAAAATAAACATAAAAGGAAGTTAAATGGATTCCCTTAAACCAACCAAAACTCAATACTGTAATCTAACAAAATAGTGGTCGCATAGGCATAAGATAAAAGGAAACTTTTCTTGATATTCAATTTCAAAAATGTAAATTATTGCATTAAAGCTAAGGGGAATGATTCATTATTGGAAAAAAAAATAATGCACATGTTTAAGGCCTGCAGAACTGCACATGAAAAAGAAATTTTCATAAACAAATAAAATAAATTCTTCGAGCATTTACTTCATTTTCCAGAACTGCAGTAACATATTTAAGGCCTTAAACATACAAACCTTTTGTGGCCTTGATTTTCTATTGTATCTATATGACATTATTAGAGGTAACAATCAGATTTTGAACAAAAACAGGACAAACATTAAAGGACAAAACCAATAACTTCCCAAACATCAAATTATATCTGTGACTTTGGATTCGAACCAGAGTAATTTAAAGTTAAGTTAATTTTTCCATGAGGAAGGGTTTTACCAAAAAATTGGGATTTGCCACTTGACCTGCTATCAGTTAGTTCATGCATAGAAAAGAACAATCTGTAAGTCTTGATATATTATTCTACTAACTAAATCAGAGAACCATTACAGTCTCAATGCTGATCAAACTGAATCGAAGGTGCTCTGCCTAGTACCCATAGTTTGTGCCGTAGACTGAGCCATAGCCACCAGTATGACCAGTGTGTCCTTAATTGGATGGTGGAGATGCATATACAGAACCATGAGCTGCATAAGGATTATAGGCTTGGTCCGTTGACCCTCCTGACTGTGCCTGAGCTGGTGCTGCAGCTTCAGCCATAAAATTCTGCAACACAATTGTATAGTCAGATTAATAACCCAATAGTGGACATACGTGTGAATAGTTACAAAATCTTGAATCCAAGCATCAGCAACTCAGGATTTTATACATAAGTAGATGAGAACATTAGTGGGTCACGCAATTCTCTATGAACTAATGGTTTTTGATAGTCAAAACTTAAACCCTATTAAGGAGTTAGCATATATCCTCGCTTTAGATTAGTAACATAAATGCCAGGTTACAGTCCAAAGCCTTCATATTTTCCTAGTGCTGATGGGCAATAGCACAAACCATTGCCATCCAACCTAACTGCATCAGCATATTACCTGCCGCATTTTATGCTTAATAGCTCAATTCCCATCATAACCTGAAAGTTAATTTCAAACTTTATCCAATGCAATTGCATGAAACCCATAACAGTGATACTGAAGATTCCAAAAATTTGTAATGACATCCAGTAGGATATATTGCCTGTATCAGCTGCTGAGCTGTATGGACTTGAGACGCAGTTCCACTTATTTCAACTGTCATTTCACCGGGAACACCTCTAGTTTCTTGTATAGTAATAGTTGCCCCACTAGCACGCCGAATGTAGCTTATGCTTGCACCAGCTGTCCCAATAACAGCATCAGCATATGATAAAGGAATTTGCATTTGCTGTGTAATCTGCAACAGCCATGAAACTCATCATTTTGGGAGCTACATTTCAAAAAAATACTCGTGGGAAGCTAAATCACTGCAAGGAGAAGTAAGAGAAGAGAAGTGGGAAGCTACTATGGCCAAAGAACAATCTGTCCAGACCTGTTTCTTGGGAAATGATATAGTTCTGTGTAAAAGAATAACAAGCGTTAGGACAAAGGCTGTCTAACTTGTGTAATGCACACTTGCAGCCACGATGGTATGGTCCCATATACCAAGAAAAATAAAAAATTCAACCTGCTAAAAAAAACCAATTGATATATATACAGAATAGGAAAACAAAAACCACTCGACAAGGAAACATAGAAAAGACTTGATGAAAAGAAAGAATGAATTCCATTTGCCAAAACCAGATCTGTGAATTTTAAAACAGAAAACCAGGAAAAAAACCAGATCAGTGAATATCTGAACAGATCTGCGTAACTTTTTTTTGTTTAAGCAAGACTTAGAGCTGCATTCCATTTCTCACTAAGGAGAGAGAAATGAAAAACCAGAAAAAAAGGAAATGATGCATTAATAGGAATAATCTATAAAGACTAAATTTTGCAGGATTTGAAGTATAAATTGAAACAATAAGCTATAAAAAACCAGTTTTATTGTGCAGGATGACCTGAAACCATCTAAAAAGCAAACATTCTCTTAAAATCAACCTCAACGCTTCCATTAAAAGATGGAAATGCAATAACTTAATAATACCTGATCGGAGATGCCATTGAGTGTCCGGTGAAATGATGTAGGTACATAAGAAATAAAATTTTTAATTTAAGAACTCACATTTTTAATTATATTTTTTATCTAACTTGTTATTAAATAGCTTTTTATTTTGTTTTTGAACTTAATAGGTTGTATGTTAATTATATAATTTATATGTGTGTATTTCAGGATTATTTTGATGTGAGTCTAGAAAGTCCAGAAAAATGGAAATTGCTTGAAATGCAAGGCAAGGTTAAAGCTGATTCACCTGAATTAAAGAAGGTAAAGTTTAAAACATATTGCTTCAATGAAATGAGAATTTTGTATCGCAAGTGGAGACACAGTTTACATCGTAAGTATTTAGAGTATTCAACTGATGAGGAACGTATGCACCGTGTTCCAATTGGGCTAATAGCAGGTGGTTGGAAAGAAATATTAGGTTTATTTACTTCTGATGAATTTAAGGTAAAAATTCAATTTCTACATTGAATTTTATCTAATTTCTACTTAGAATGTTAGGTTTAACAAGTTACTATTTTTCTAGGCATCAAATGTGACAAATGCGAAAAGTCGTACATTTCAGAAGATTGTAACATCTACTGGTCCAAAACCATTTGCTCAAGTGGAGTATGATATGGTAATAACAACCATTTTGTTATTATTATTGTTTTAATTTATAAGTGACATTATTTTATAATGTTGTTGTATTTTTTGTAGATGGATGAAGATGACGGAGAACCACCATCAATGGCAGATCTTTGGATGCACACACATGTATTTACAAATAAGAAGGGTGAACAACAGTGGCATGGGATTGAAGTAATGCGTATTCATGTATGGGTAATTCTCAAAATAAATGTTTGCTTATATGTTGAGAAATTTAACTTTGATTTCCATTAAAAATTTAGGGTGAAATAGAACGACTTGAGAATGAACCCGTTGCTGAAGATGAAAATACTCGTGATAGAGATGTGATATTGCGAGAGATTTTTCTGAAATGATCAAGTTATGCTCGCGGTAGGGGATCAGGATAAAAAGTGAGTACTAAAGGGATGAATTTTAATTCAAGAAGAGAAGATGTTGAGGAAATGAAGTCAGATTTAGCGGAATTGAGAGCTGAGTTGGCAAAGCAAGCGCTCCTAAATAAAGAATTATTCTCTAAAATGGACGAGATGTTTCGATCCTTGACAAATTCTCAATTTATGAATGTGAGTGCCTAATAATTTTTTACAATAAGCAATCACGAAATAAATATGTCATTTGTTAACCATGAATGATATGTTGAGAAGCATAAACTTATACTCTTTTTTGTTTTGGCAGGATCCTAATAGTGGTGGAAGTAGTAATTAGGTATATATAAATTCAATTGCGATTAATGTTTAGACATACTTGGTATACTATTCAGTATTTTGGGTTACAAAACTTACACTATATTTTTTAGTATCAATTGTGTTGAAATATCTTTAAATGTTTATCCCTAGATTTGCGTATTTTTTATTTTTATTATTATTGAGAAATGATGATTATGAATTTGGTTTTTTAATGATATGGACTTTCTTATTATTTTTTTATATTCAATTGATGTTTGATGCAAGTTAATTATCATGGTTATATTATATATAGAAATTATTATATAAATTTCCATATTGCATTCATGAAAAAACAAAATGGGAGCGTAAACATATAGTATTAGCCCGGATATGATCACCACATATAATATTGCATTTAATACGAATTTCAAACATAAATATCGTCGAAAGAATTTCGGATAATAATTGTGACAATAATATAGGACAATTATTGTAATCAATTTAGGGGATAACGAACATCCTATCTAGAGGGTACAATTTACGTTTCATATACTGAGGACAATTATTGTGATCAAATTTGGGGACGATAGACGTCCAATCTAGGGGGTACAAGTTACGTCTCATAAATTAAGAACAATTGTTGTCTTCAAATTTAGAGACATCGAACATCCCCCCCCTAGGGGTACAACTTACGTCTCATAAATTAAAGACAATTATTGTCATCAAATTTGGAGACGACGAACGTCCCATCTAAAGGATACAGTTTACGTCCCCTAATCAGGAGACAATTATTGTCATCAGCATTGGGGACAATGAATGTCCCATCAAGGGGTACAATTTACATCTTGTACATTGGGGACAATTATTATCTTCAAAATAGGGAACGACTGACATCCCATGTAAAAGGGATATATATCGTCCACATTTTTTGGTACAATTTTCGTGCTCTATGTGATTGTCTTTCGAGGACAATTATTGTCTAAAATTAGAGAGACGATGTACGATTCTTAAATTGGAGATAGATATCGTCCACCAAAAAAGGGTTGATTTATTAAAAATCGTCCCCTATAAAATAAAGTATGCTCGTATAGGGGACGCTTGATGGGGACGATCTTAATTGTCCCCAAAAGTATAGGGGACAATTTTTTAGGCTTAAGGGGATGATTTTGAACGTCTCCTAAAATACTTTTTTTTTGCAGTGATAGGATCATATTATTTATTTTTTTAAAGAAATCGATGCTAATTAAAGTTTAATTTTATCATTTTCAAAAAAATTGAAGTCTAATATTATAATTAATAAAAAAATTTTAGAAAATAATCAAACCAAACCAGTAGGTTATTGTACTCACAACAAAGGAAAATTTCTCGTTTCAATAGTCAATTAGTCAAACATTCATTGTTTTCCATTCTTCTTGCTACAATTTTTTTTTTAATATAAGACAATAAAACTTATTCACTGATGCATAGAACAATAAATTCTTTTCCACTTTTAATGTCTTTATGTAGATTTCCTATTCACACTTGCGTTGTATTTTCGCAATCACTTTTTGTCAAAACGCTAAATGCTTTTTTTTATTACGTTTGGTAATATAGTGTTTAAATTAGTTTTTAGAGATTAAGGTAATGTTTTGTGAAAAGTTAGCCAATGTAATGTTTCTCTGTACTCGTTCTATGAAAAACTATTTAAACAGCAAACAGCCAACAACTAACAGTTAAAAGCTATTAAAATAATTAATTTTGCCGAACAGATCCTTATAATCTAATATAAATCCCTGATGAATACAATGTTTCCCTTTGCTTTTCTTTTATTCCTTTTTGGTACAGAAGCTCTTTTCATAACACAAACTCATGACAATGCGAATTAACAAATTAATGTTTTTAATTGAAAATTAGGAAAAAAAAAAGAAGAAAAGCTACAGGACCAATCTCCACGCCTTGCCTCATATGAAGAAAGTTAATTAGCAAGTAGTTGACATGAGTCAAAAATAAAAGAAAGTTAGTTGGTAAATAAAACATTAAAAATGTGTAATTAATAAAAATGATCATGTAGACATGAAGTCTCTATTTATAATCAACATCTACACATTAATTTGTTTATTTAAAAGATATATTCTAAGTGGCAATGGAAGTGGAGAAATGGCTGCTTCTTCAGCTTGTATTTATTGGTTATGTGCTTGTTAGCATTGAAGCTCTCAACAGAAGCAGTTTTCCAACTGGTTTCATATTTGGAGCGGGATCAAGTGCTTACCAGGTACACTTATAATTAATTAATTAATATTTTAAATTAATTTTTAATTTATAATTAGTATGAAGGAGCTGCATACATAGATGGTAAGGGACCGAGTGTCTGGGATACCTTTGCAAGAATACATCCAGGTCTTTCTTTACCTTACACTTCTCATCTTTTCTATTTCTTTACCCTAGGGGAGGCCACAATGCTTGGGTCTATACCAACTAATCTTCCTGTTTTCGCTTTCATTTTTCTTTGATAGACCATAACAATGGCGACATAGCTGAGGATTTTTACCATCATTACAAGGTATGGGACAACTACTATTTTCTTATCCTAATATGCCCTTTACTCATTTATTTTTGAAAATTAAAAATATATGTTTATAGGAAGATATAGCTCTTATGAAAGAACTCGGATTGGATTCATTTAGATTCTCCATTTCGTGGTCTAGAGTCCTACCTAGTAAGTTAATTATGGTTTTTCTTTTATTTTATTTAAATATTTTCATTACTTAAAACAAAAACTATAGACCTTATTTGTGTTGTAACGCTAGAGGGAAATATCAGTGGGGGAGTAAACCAACAAGGTGTTAACTTCTACAATAATCTCATCAATGCACTCGTATCCAACGGTGATTATTCTCTCTTCGTTTTCCATTTATTTGGTATATAATTGATGAAAGCTATACTTGATATTAAAAATTAGCAAAAAAAGAAAAAAAAGTCATGGGACAATATGAAATTTTTTTCATATAATTATATTAGTGAATTATAGCGATATATAACAAAAAAAAATAAAATTTTAGTGGGATACTATATGCTCCTAAAGGAAAATATGAAAAAACATATACATATGGCCATGTTCGGTATATACATTAGTTGTTTTAATCTATTAATAAAAATAAAATTTAAATATTTGTAAGGATATGAAATTTAAAATTTTAAAATTTAATTAATTAATTATGGTGGAATATGAGTGATTTATTTATATTAGTATTTTTGTTAAATTATTATGTCAAGGTTATTTTAGAAAATAAAGACAAATGAATTTTCATCTAAGAATTGTTCTAAACATAATTTTGTGGAATTCAATTGAATTCTTTATTTTAAATTGTAGCATACCAAACATGACAAATTCATTTGAAAATGAATTCTATTTGAAATTCATTTACATATGAATTCTACAATTATAGTTCATTTGTTCCAAATGGTACCTTAAGGCTTATTGGGCAAAATTAACTATTTTGTTAAATGTTAACTATTTTAGTAGTGTTTAGCAATTAGTTGTTTGAATGGCTTTTCATAAAACGTTCAAATTAAGCTAAACGTCACATCAATTAATTTTTTACAAAATGCTATCATAATATCTAAAAGTTAATTTAAACACTATATTACCGAATAACAATTTAAATAACAGTTAGCTTTTTAACTAAATCTACTTAAAAAATTATTACTGAACACAATCTTATTCACGTTTAAATGCTGTCATTGAATAATATAAGAAAGAGAGGCAATGTTTTGACTCCAATCAAACATGAAACACATTTTAAAAGCTAATATGGCCACGGATGCTGTTCGACGGGTTCATTTTTATACTTCTCTGTTTCAGGTTCAAGATTTGGTCCGTTGGGTTGCTTGGCCGAAAGTAATTAATGTCTAGTTTCCCTGGGGTTCTGTTCCTTCCTATTGTACTCAAAAAAAAAAAAAAAACTAATATTGTCCACTAGACATAATAAAAAAAATTAAAAATTCAAATAACTAAATGCATATATTTCAAGAAAATAATAAATTAAATACGTCGATAAATGAAAAATTTAGAAGGCTAGTCCATATTTCTTACAATCTATATAACTCATTTGAAGTCTTTCTAAATAGGCATACAACCTTTTGTAACTCTATTGCATTATGATCCCCCACAAGCCTTGGAAGATGAATATGGTGGATTCTTGAGCCCTAATATTGTGCAAGTAATCATACAACTATATATATATTATTTTCAAAAAAAAAAAGAATTTTAATATAGTTTTATTTAATAACAAATGTAGGGATGATTATGGAGATTATGCAGATTTATGTTTTAAAGAATTTGGTGATAGAGAGAAGTATTGGGTAACAATTAATGAACCAAATTTATTTAGCTCAAATGGGTATGCGACAAGTAGAGGGCCACCTTGTCGATGTTCTGATTATATAGATCAAAATTGCAAGGTTGGTAACTCTGCTACTGAACCCTATGTGGCTGTGCATCACTTGCTTCTTTCCCATGCAATTGCTGTCAAATTATATAGGGAAAAATATCAGGTTTGTATATTGATAATTAATTAGTCAGTCCGTCTCAAAATATAAGTCGTTTTTTGATTATTATTTGATCAAATTATTATTTATTTTGTTATAATTTAAAAGAATAAATTGCTTTCGTGTAAAAATCTTATATTTTGCGACAGACGAAGGGAGTAATTTGAAAATCAAATTAAAATTCGGCTTTTTCTTTGTTATAAGATTTGCATATTTATATATGTAGCATTTTCAACAAGGAAAAATTGGGATTTCTGTTCTGACAGAATGGAAAGTTCCAAAGTACCAAACAAGTGCTTGCTTTTAGAGCCATGGATTTCCAATTTGGATGATAAATTTATTACTAATCACTTCATTTCTATTTTTCAGTATAAAATTATCATTCTATTAGACTTATATATATATTTTCTAAGAAGTTGAGTTCTCCAAAGCAGGCATTTTAATTTCTTAGGAAGACAATATGATCAGTCCGTTTAATGATAAAACTATGAGAATACTCTTTTCACTGTTCTGCCTATTCCAAATAGATGAATAATGCTTTGTGAAAAAAAAAGGATCAATACTACTTGTTCACTACCTGACTTAAAGTCCACTTCATATAAAATAAAACTTGACAAAATCTTAATAAAAATTAAAATAAAAATAAAATTCAAATTTATATAATAATAAAATCCATAAATAAACCAAGAAAATTTCAGAAAGAAACATTTTATATTCAACATACATAATGGAGGTTTGGGTACTAGATACCGATGTCTTCAGTTCATGCCCGACTCAAATCATCCGCAACGAGTAATAATTTTAATATCTATGTGCGACCTAGACTCATATAATTAGTATTTAGATCACCTTTGAATGGATTAGGGAAAAAATTTACCTAGACCTGATGCATGTCCTTATTTATGGACCAAATCAATGAGGGTATTTCTGACCGTATATTTAGAAAAAAAGGATAATAGTTGGAAACATTTTAAAAAATCTTGAATTTCATTTATTTGATCCATGAATAGGGCCATGGACTGAATCCAGGCAAGTTTTTTCCATGGATTAGAGCGAGTCCATGCACACAAAACCTAGCTTACTTTCATCCTTATCTTTTCTTCAGTTAAGTAAGGAAAATAGGATTGTACGCCATTTATCGTAATGAAACCAAACTGGTCAAAATCGGCACTAAATCGTTGTCAACAATTTGTGGTTCCAAAATGTAATCAAACCGTGCACTTAAGATTCAATTTTGGCTCTTCATTTTTTTTAAATTGGAATCGGCAATTTCTGTTTGCTTTTCTAAAAACTATTTTCTCAAAGAAACTCTCAGTTTGTTTTTTTTATTATTAAAATAAATTTTAAGAATTTTTATTAAATTGGTTTAGTTTTTTCAACAGTAATATTTTTCATTGTTATTTATTCATTCTACAAATCTAAAACGAATTTTAAAAAACTTGAAATACATTATCTAATTTCTTTCCTAAATCGGAACAAAAGTGGAACCGGTGGTCCCAAAACTGTTTACAAGCGGTTAAGTTTTGATTATACTTTTCTCAACAGTTTTGACATGGAAACCTGCGGTTGTATAACCGATGGGCATATCTATCTATGCAAAGTTTTATCCATTGGGAAGTTATACTGATAATGAAAATCAGAAACTGAGTTCATGCACCTTTCAGGAAGTCAAGCTTTATTCATTTACCATCTCCCATGAATTAATGCAGGATTGTTAATCCAATCACATATGGTGATTATCCTCGAACAATGCGATCTATTGTCGGCCATCGACTACCTAAATTCATCAAACAACAGTTTAAAATGCTGAAAGGATCATTTGATTTTCTTGGAGTTAATTACTCTACTGCATATTATGCAGAAGAAGAAACATTTTCAAGAAATGTCAATCTAAGTTACACTACAGACAGTCATGTTAATCTCACTAGTAAGTTCTCTATTTGTATCACTTGATTTAATCACCTGGTTTTATAGTTAATGATTCGTCTTACAAGCTTTCTTAATCATTGTCAAAGCGGAGAAAAATGGGATTCCTTTAGGTCAGCCGGTATGATATTCCTTCTCTCTTTTCATTTTATACATGCATACGTACTAGCAGGGAAAATGCTCAATCTGTATCCTTCACTTGTTCGGGATAATAAAAAGAAAAGTCAATTGATCCAAAATAGGCCCAATTGATCTTACGGTTGAAAATTTATTTTAAAATTGATTTAAAAGCTTAATTTTAGATAAACTGTACATAGTGATCGAGTTAAAGGACAGATTGAGCATTATCCCTACATGAACATGTACGATAGTACACACGTTAACAATTACACATGTATATAATCGTGCAATTTGAACTTGCAAATGATCATGTAAATTGTTTTGTAGACCTCCTACAATGGCTACTACTTCTATCCCAAAGGAATTCAAGAGCTAGTTTTATACATAAAAAGGAAATACAAAAATCCTATTATTTACATCACTGAGAATGGTAAGTTATTATTTACACAATTCAGTTGGGTATTAACTATGTGGATTTCAATGATGGGCTTCAAAAAATTCAGCACTGTGGTTTAAGAAGTTCCTTCAGAAGAAAAATGTAACCCTCACATGCCATTCTTTCTTCTTCCTGTCATCTTTGATGTAATTATTGCAAGATTTTGTTTTGAAATCCTTTTCAATTGCTGTATTGTTGAAAGTTTTAGAAACAAAAAATAACTGATAAAAAGAGAAAATTTAATACTCTTCCGTCCAATATGTATACAGGTACGAACACAGGATTCAATACTGATCTATTTTGATGGGATAGAATATAGGAATGAAGCAATATATTTAGTAAAATTGAATTAGAAATTTCAAAGAAAAAAAATTGTCAAAAGCTTGAGTCTGTCCATCGATGTACATTAAATATGAGTATATTAAGAAATTAAATAATAAACAATCTTTTACAAATAAATTTAGGACTACATTTTGAACATAAAAGGAAAGAAAGCATATATATCGAGATGGATAGAGTACACAGTTTTTACATGGTTGGGTCTCTAAGATTAAGGATCATTAGTTAAAATTTTTGAATGGACAAAACGCTATTGTGTTGGCTCTCCAGCAGCAAGTACATACTTGACATTGAAACATTTTTTGGCATCAACATTGTGGAGTTTTTGGCGGACTCTTCCAATATCTTCAAGGGTAATTATAATAGAAACTCATCTTTAAATCATTGACTTTTTAATTTAAATTTTTGTCATTTTGGATTTGTTTTTTTTTTATTTTGTTAGGCTTAACAAATCAGAGTTTGTATTTTCTTTTTTTATTAATTTCCTATTTTAATTATCAGTATTTTAATTATTTAGTGTTTCCTTTTGTATTAATTTTTTAGTTTAATGCTCTTTTTCTTTTTTCAATTTTTTCTTTGTTGCTGCGTTTTTTTCAGCCAATTCTCGTTTTTCATTTTTCGTTTCTTCATTTTCTACTGTATTCCTTTTTTCAGTTTATGCTCTTCTATTTTCCATTTCTTCGTTTCCAGCATGCTTTCGTTTATCATTTTTCATTTCTCTTCTATAATTTCATTTTTGTATAAGCGTATTATCAACTTAATTTTTGTTGAAAAACTGTCACTGATAGGTTATGTTTTTATAGTATTTTTTAGCTTAGTTTTTATTTGGAATTTTAGTTTTTTAATTACTTTGATGAGTTTTTATTTAGATTTATTTATATTTTTTATTAAGTTTGCTATCCTTGATAAGCTTGATTTGTAAAGTTTTTGGTAGAAAAATAGCTAAAAATCACATCAAAGAAGGTTCGAGCTGAAATCTGATGTTTAAAACTCAATATAGCCAAGTCAGTGAATTATATGGGCAGGCCACGTACACGCCACAGCCATGTCACCAAGAAGGCTGAAAATTCAACTGGACCGAATTTAGCTATTTAGCCTGTGTAAATCTGAAATATGGGTGTGGCCTGTGGATGAGATTGCATAAGAATAATAAATGGGTCCACTTTAGCATTACTCCAATCCAATTTAGTGAAAGAAGACTCCTAATTAGGAAAGAATTCAACTCAAAATTAGTTTTATACTCAGATAATATTTTTTTCTAATTAGGCCAGCTAGTTTCCTATTCGGATTCGAAGATATCCTATGAAATCTATATAAGAGAGATCATCACAACAATTAGGGGATTGAATGAGGGACTTATCATCAAATCTTAGATCTTAGATCTTTGTTCTACTCTTTTCTTAATTTTTCTTTCTTTTTAAGACTTCGAGCATTTAAGTTGTGTAAAAAATCAAGGAAGCCGTCTACACTATCCGTTGACTAGTTTTTATCTTTGAACTCTTAATCTTGTTTTTACTTTTCATTATTCATATTGATTATGAAATTATTTTCAAGTTTAATTGAGTTTTATTTAATTACTATGTCGAACTAAACTCTCATACTAGGGATTTAACGTATCTTAACTTCTATTCCAATTTATGATATTAGATTTATTTTTCCTTATTCAAGTTATAATTTATTATTGAACTTAATGCTTCTAGACAAAGTTTCTCCCCTGAATTGATTTACTTCATTAATCATTATTGGAAGAAGGGTTTTTGATAAGAAAAGAATAATAAATTACATGGAAATAATAATTTGATGGGGAAATTATATGGTTTGACTCATGAGGGTTTTCATAATTTAACGATCTTAAGTTATGAATTTTTAGACAAACCATAAAACTTAATAATTTAATTCATGTTTGGTTGCGTTATTGGGAGATAGGTAATTAGACGGGATTAAAATAGCTCAGAATACATCAGGAGAGCTTGTTAGTGATTTTAGGATTGTTTTCCCTACTTGAACAATTAAAAATTGATTAACAAACTAATAAAATAAATTGGATAGAATTAAGTTAAGTCAAAATCCCTAGTAGCTTTTAAACATTAATTTCTTTTTATCAATTATTCTTGTTTGAATTCTTTTCTATTGTTTTATTTTATTTCATTTTTATAATTATTCTCTTTATTATCATTTAAATAATAGTAGGTTAAGATAATTTTGGTACTTGATATACAATTTTCATGGGACGAATACTCTACTCACTCTTTATTACTTGTTGTGATTTCGTACACTTGAACAACACGGCATATCTCTGAGAAATCAAATTTTGATTTTAATTTTGAATTGAATTGAAAAATTATTCAAATTTAAATAAATTAGAGCTAAAATTAAGTTTTTTCTCCTTTATTTTCGTTGAAAATTTTAAAAATTTATGGCATTTAATGAATGAGTTCAAAACTTTGGCCTTTAATTTGCCTCCAAAATTGTTTTCATTTTTGTATAAATATTATATAAAATGTTCTCATTCTAATAGAGTGAGATAGAATTAATAAAGAAGGTTGGAACTTATAAGATATTGAGAAGAATATTATTATGTACTATATTGTTACAGACTTTGATGCCAATATATATACAGAAATATGGTTGACTTAGATCTAATTACAATAGGAAAGGAATATTCAAGATATGATCCTAATTACAATGAGAATCTGATTCAATCGAGAAATATACTTATTTCCTTATACACCCCTGCAAGATGGTGGATCGTGAGGATACACCAATCTTGGATCGAAGTCCGGCAAAGTCTTGAGTTGAGAGAGCTTTGGTTAAAAGATCTGCTAACTGGTTTTTGGAAGAAATATGAGATACCCGCAGAGTTCCATTCTGTACTGTGTGTGGACAAAATGGTAGTCTATGGCGATATGCTTCATTTTCAAATGGAATACTAGGTTTGCTGCAACATACGTAGCTCCTAGATTATCATAGTAAATTACTGGAGCACTAGGGATTGGAAGCTGAAGTTCTTAAAAGAGATTGCGAACCCACTGTATCTCAGCTGAAGTAGATGCGACAGAGTGATATTCAGCCTCAGTAGATGACCTCGCTACTATTTTCTATTTCTTTGAAGACCAATCAACTGGATTCTTCCCCATAAAGATAATATAGAGCACTTGTTGATGTCCGATCATCCCTATTTCCAGCCCAGTCAGCATAAAAAAATGTGTGAAGGTCAAGCGGAGAATCCTTGTGGAAGAACAATCCTGTGTCATAAGTACCATTTAGATACTGGAGTAGTCTCTTGACTACTGCCCAATGATTGACTGTTGGTCTAGCCGAGTATTGAGACAACTTATTGACAACATAAGCAATGTCGGGTTTGGTCAATAACAAGTACTGTAGCTTACCAATCACAGCCCAAAACTCAGAAGCATTTTGTAGATGGGTAGAATCATCTAGCATTAATGAATTTGATGGGGATAATGGTGTTGAAATGGTATTTTCCCCTTGCATATTGACTTGTTCAAGTAATTCTCTGATATAATTTTGTTGGGACAAAAATAAACCTGTTGTTGTTCTAGTAACCTCAACACCAAGGAAAAAATTCAAATCACCCAAATCTTTGACAGAAAAACGTTGCCCAAGTTTGCAAACAAAATTGCCAACTTGCTTCGAGTTTTTGCCAGTGATGATGATATCATCGACATAGACCACAAGATAAATAGTAATTCCATTGTGAATATAAAAAAATAAGCAATTGTCAGATTGTGATTGAAAGAAGCCATTGCGGAGGAGAAACTGTTGCAATTCATGATACTAGGCTCGTGGCGCTTATTTGAGGCCATGTAAGGATTTTTAAAGCCTACAAACTGATTGTGGTTCTTTATCCTCTACAAAACCAGGGGGCTGCTTTATAAATACTGTTTCTGTTAATTTCCCATGTAGAAAGGCATTATGGACGTCGACTTGTCTTAGAGACCAATTCGGAGAAACAGCTATAGACAATAAGACTCTAATGGTGACATGTTCAGCAACTGGAGAATAAATTTGATCGAAATCCAAACCTCGTTGTTGTGTGAAACCTCTTACAACCGAACGAGCCTTATACTGAACCGGAACACCATTGGAATCATATTTGATCTGAAAGAGCCATTTGCAACTTACAACATTGGAAGCCATGGCAGCAGGTACTAAAACCCACGTTTATTGATTTTGAAGAGCCTTATATTCTTCATCCATTGCTGCCCTCCACTTAGGATCTTTGAGAGCTTGAGCAACAGTCTTTGGCACAAAAGGTTTGGATGCTGCAACAGTTTTAGTCATCAAACATAACCTGTTAGTAGGCTTATAAATGTTGTTTTTGCTTCATGTTACCATGGGATGTGTGGAGGCTTGTAAAAGGCAATGTTCAACTTGTATGGATGGAGTTGTTGTCTCATTTGGCAGGTTTGATGCTTCAACAAAGGGCTCATTTTCTCGAGTTGAAGAAGTTTGCGATGAGGGCAACTGTTCCGTTGGAGAGTCAGCCATGCTTGCATCTAGAGTGGCAGCTGAAACACCTGCAGTGTGAACATCATTTGGCAAAATAAAATGTAAAGGAGACCATGTTTCTAGTGTTGTGGAAGATGGACATTCAGAATTTAACTCTAATGAGGAGAATGGAAAGGAAGATTCAACAAAATCCACATGACGAGAAATATATTCGGGAAGTGACAGGGTCTAGACATTTGTAAGCACTTTGATTTGGAGCGTAGCTAAGGAATACACAAGGGACAGATTTTGGTTGAAGTTTATTGGAATTGTATGGTCGCAACCATGGGTAACATAGACACCCAAAGACATGAAGTTTATTATAATTAGGAGCATGGCCATGTAGTTTGAAGAGAGGAGAATGATTATGTAAAATAGATGTTAGCATTCTATTGATTAGATATGCAGTAGTGGAGAAGGCAAAGGTCCAATATGATAGTGGTAGACTTGCTAGGTGAAGCATGGTGAGACCAGTTTCAACAATGTGTCTATGTCGCTGTTCAGCGATGGCATTGTGTTCCGGTGTATATGGTGGTGTTAATAAATGTGTAATCCCATGTTCTTGAAGAAAAGATTTTAGGTGAATAAATTCGCTACCGTTATCAAAGTACAATGAGATAATGGATTTGTGAAAATATTTTTCATTTGTTGTTTTGAAAGATGGAAAAATTGTGGATACATCAGACTTTTTTTCTTAAAGGGAATAACCACACATACTTGGTAAAATGATCAACAAAAATAAGATAATATCTAAACCCATCAATAGAAGTTACTAGCGCAGGACCCCAAACATCAGAATAAATTAACTCTAAAGGAGCAATGCTCTTTATTTTAGACTTTGAAAATGGAACCTTGTGCATTTTATTGCACTTACAAGACTCACAAAAGAAACTAGATGCAACAGACTCAAAAGACAAAAGACTTTGACTCTTAAGGATAGAACGCAATACTGGAGTTGAAGGATGACCAAGACGGCAATGCCAAACCCGAAGTGATGTGCAAATAGTGTGAGAGATTATAGGACATAGTTGTGGTGACTTTAGGAGTTTCGGTGGCCACTCATAGATACCATCACTGGGCTTTCCCTCCGCCAGAAGAGTCCTTGTGCGTAAATCCTTCACATAGAACAAGAAAGGATTGAATGAGACCTCAACATTATTTGTAAGACAAAATTGATAAACTGATGTCAGATTTTTATTCAAAGTAGGAACACAAAGCACATTATTTAATTCCATAGGACGAGATAATGTTTGCAAAGAGACAGAACCAGTGTGAGTAATAGGGTAGCTGTTGCCATCTCCAAGCATAACATCATCAACCCCATCATATTCTAAATGTAGTGTAAGATTTTGCAGGTCTTGGGTAACATGTTGATTAGCCCCGGAGTCTATCACCCATTTAGGTTCTGAATGTTGAGTAGTGGACACACAATTAACTTGTGGTTTTGCAGGCATCTGTGAATTGTTGGAATTTGCCAACCAGGGACACATTTTCAGCAACTTGAAGCACTTTCTAGTTATATGACCTAGCTGATTACAAAATTGGCAAACAACTTGTGATTTACCAAACTTCCCCTGTGAGTTATTTGTCGTACCTGTGCCACGAGAACCAAATTGAGATTGTGGAGCAGGGGATTGATACGACCGAGCAGCACTGTGAGAGCTTGATCCATGTTTGGATGAAGTATAGTGCATTGTAATAAGACTTGATACTGTCAAAGATTCACGAGCAAGCTGAGTTTCCACATTTGTGAGTTTCTCATGAAGCTCCTCAAAGGATATGGGTATATCTCTAGCTCGTAGGACTGTTGCAATTTCTTTATATTCAGATGGAAGGCCATGGAGAACATGCAACAACACCTCAGACATGGAGATTTTCACACTAGCAGACCCAAGCTCAAAAGTTATTGACTTTACCTTTTGAAGGAAATCGGTCATGGGCATAGAGCCCTTTTTCAAAGTAAGTAAGTGTTCTCGCAGGCTCATTATTCTTCCCTGAGATGGTTTGGCATACATTGTGGCCAGTGAATGCCAAACATCATATGAAGTTTTCTCACGGCAGACAAAGATAACAATCTCTGGTGATAACGATGCTATGAGAGCACTTCTAATCAATTGATCTTGTCGAATCCACATGGAATTGGCAGCAGATTTAGGTGAGGGTTCTTTTTCCACAAATTTCATGAAATCATATCCGATTAGGAGAGAGTCCCACTGAGTATACCATGACTGATAATTACTGGGTGTAAGTTTAATTGGTGCTTGGGCAGTAGAGTTTATAGAGATAAGTTGATTAGAAGAAGGGTTAATAATATTGGAATTTGATGGTGTAATTGGGTGAGATGAAGAATCAGATGGAGTATTATCGAGAGACATGGATCTTAGTTTTTTTTTTTTTTTTAAGAAAAGCACCGTTAGGTTTTTAGGAGCTTTGATACCATATAAGATGTTGAGAAGAATATTATTATGTACTGTATTGTTATAGACTTTGATGCCAATATATATATAGAGGTATAGTTGACTTAGATCTAATTACAATAGGAAGGAAATATTCAAGATATGATCATAATTACAATGAGAATTTGATTCAATCGGGAAATATACTTATTTCCTTATAGAATTGACGCCCAAATGATGCAAGTAGGCAATAAATGAACTTTTTGGGACTATCTTTTGTGCCATTTATTGTTCTCATAATTGATGATAAAATAAACAGCATTATAGACAGAAAACTTAGTTTAACTAACTTTCTTAATCCAAGAGTTTTTTAGTTTTCTCTAAATAAAAAAAAACGAAGGAATTAATAAATTAATAAATGATAATTTTATATTTACAATTAATCATATTACCTGCAGAAAATTCTGAAAAAACAATAAAAATAATTCAATTAAAAAAATGTAAAAATTGGTATTATTTAAATTTTCTGTCGTACTTTTAATAGTAGAACATGAGATTTACAAGGAATATCATAATTATGAATTATTTAGGAACTAAAAATCAATTAGAAATCTTATTAACTTACTACTTTATTGTAGATTATCAAAATATCTATTTAATTCTTATAGAAAAAATCACCAAAAGAAATTTATTTTTCTTTGTCTATAGGTTTAAAGACTTTATCTTTATCAATTTACTTCTTATTTTATTAATAAAACTCACTAGAAATATATATAAATATAAAATTATGATATAACACATTATATTTATAAATTCATATAATGTATGAGAAGAATTTTTTTCTCAAAAGAAGGTACCATAAAATTAATTATATACTCAGACTTTGAAAAATTTTTAAAAAAATACCAAAATTAGAAACAATACTCTAAAACAATGATTAATATAAAATTATTATAATAGTTTATATTGATTTCTTATATATTAGTAATATAAACAATTTATGGTATTATATATATATATATATATATATATATATAATTAGGTTAATTAAATTTAAATTGTTATAAAAATATTCATATTGGTCAATCAGTAATTTTATTTTTATGAAAATTTGGTTATCAAATTATAATAACATCATAAATTTATTATTTTCTTAACGAAACATTTAATTAATGAATTTTTATTTTATATTTCATAAGGTGTTATTTTTTCTATTTTACAGAGTGTTTCTTTTATTTTATAAATGCTGTTGGATTTTTCCATAATATAAACTGTTAAAATATTATAATTTATAATAATACATTAATAAAAGATTTCATTTACTTGCAACATATAAAAATCCACGAATACAAATGACGTGCAAGTTTCAGAGAATTAAGTCTAAATATAGAGGCATATTAAAAAAATGTAAATAAAATAATTATTTAAACAATTAACAGAGAAAAAAAATTATTAACTATGTTTGCATTTTACATTTAATCCATGCCATGTGAATCGCAGTATAGATTTATGACATGTCATGTGAGTCACAAATATTAAATTAAACAACATGTGGCATCAATAAATTAAATTTAATAAAAATTTTATTATTAAATTCAAGAAATTTAATAAAAATCTCAACATATCATGTACTATCCTTTGAGAATGGAGGAAATATATAAAAATTAAAGAAATTTTAAAAAATTTTAATTCTAAAAAAATTTGTAATAGACTAAATTATTCCTTTATCAATTTTCTAAGAGAAATGATTCAATTCATGAAATTTAAATACTTCAAATTTATTAGATTTTTTTAGCTAATAAAAAATAGGCTGTAATTTATAGAAATGGGGATGCCATCATGACTTCAATTTCACCATTTTTAAAAAGAAAGAGAAATTTCACATTACAGGTACAATTTTTTTAATTCCAACGTTTTATATAAATGATGTAGTTTAAAATATTTAATTTTATTATTAAAAAATATTTAAATAAATGTATTTTGATTTTCAACTTAAGAATAAAATAGGAGAATTTTTATTTTACAATTTTTGATCAATTTAAATAATCTCTAAATAATTAATATATATTTAGTGAAAACACCTATAAAAGATGAGTAAAGTTAAATATTGTCTTAATCTTAAATTTAAGGCGTGTACGGTAAAATTAAATGTTTTAATAAAAACTTAGGTATTGTTTGTTTTCGATTAAATTTTTTGTTTTTCATTTTTTTTTCTTTACTTTGGAGAAAACTGTTTTGAAAATAAAAAATAAATTTTATGAAACCACGAATAGTGAGTTACAAAATTGTATTTTCTGTTTTTAATTGTGCATTTCTCATTTTTTTTTATTTTTATAAGATTTATCCTCATAAAATTATTGTTGTTATTGTTATTACTACTATTATTTTGTCTATATGTATAAATCTAATGTCATTTGTTCATCTAAAGTATACATGTATATATTTATCTCTACTCAAATTCTCAGTTTTTTTATCCCTTCTCTATTTATTATTATTTTTTCTATCTATGTAAATCTAATGTCATTTAGTATTATTTATTTATTATAATATTTGGATATTATGTTTTTATTTAATATAATAATCAATAGTTACTATAACATTGAAATTTTAAAATTAAATTATAAAATATTTTTAATTATTTCATCTAAAACTTTGAATTTTTAGAAAATTTATTATTAATTAAATTTTTAATAATTTATTAAGAGAGATATTTGATAATTGGAAAAATTTTTCACGCTGTGAACCACAAAAGAAAAAGAAAAATAAAATTTAGAAAAAAATAGTTAAAAAAAAAGATAATCCAACACTAAACTGTTTCGTGTTTCTAATAAATGAAAAACTCAAAACAACTATAACAATCAGGCCTTTAACGTTAACTAAATCTTAATTTTTTATAATACCCTGGCTTAACTTCAAAAACAGTCTTAGATTTCCTGGCACGAGTAGTTTTTGTAGATGAGTTTAATGACACAAGTTTCCGAGGTTGTGTTTAGAAAATCAAGAAAACTTTTGGAGTAATTGTAATTTGATTATAAATCGATTTTTGTACCTTAAATACCCTTAATTTATTAACTTAATTGCAATTACATCCTAATTTGAATTAATACCCAACTCATTATTTTACATTTTAAAATCGATTCAATTTTAAAATCAAATATCTCAATCTTGATTTTTTTTTATTTATTATATGAATACTTGAGATTTGATTTTATTATTTATTGTTTAAATAATTGGGTGTGGAGTGTATTTTTTTATATTATTTAAATTCAAATTTGGACCTCAGTTTATTTTTACGATGCAATTGCACAAATTGACAAGTTGTATTGTAAATTACTTTGAAAGTGTAGTTGCACCTGAAAAGTAAATTAGAATGTAATTATAACTAAATTGATGAACTCAAGGTAGAGTACAAAGGATGATTTAAAATTTCAACCATTCAAAAAGTTCATAGTGAAATTGAATTCAAATCTCTTCTATCTTACATCCAATTGATTAATTATTATTTTATTAATTTTGGTTGAGTTAATTCTATTATTTTTTTTGGATAATTATTTTTTAGGGAAAATTAATTGTATTGTTAATTAAGCACTAATATACATATTATTATTAAACTTAAGAAACACTCAATATCTTCAATGTATCTAATCATTATATGGCCTTAAGGCATGTTTGTTTGTTTTTTTAATTGTTCGTATCAGTGGAAGGTTGATTGAATAATCATAAAATATATTTATTTGAAAATTTTATTAATAATTATCTTTCTGAGGTTAATGGAATTTAAATAAAATAATATTCTAATTTAGCTTACAACTCATACTAAAAAATTTCAAAACGTAATTTATAGAATTAGCAGCTGTTTTGGATTTCGTTAGCTACCGAATACCTACAAGCTAGCTATTCGATATGAATCAATATACACAAAGGGAAAACCAAATTAATGAAACCAAAATTAAAAATATAATATTAGATATTTCTATCTAGAGTTGATTTTAACAAAAAATATAAATTTTCATAGCATAAATTAATTTGTTAATTGGCTTGGCCAATAAAATGATAACTCATCTAAATATTTTATATCTTGATTTTTTTTTTTAAGAATTTGCAACACATTATGAATACAGATGAAGTTCTATCACTATACATTAATAGCATTAATGAAAGAACATGTTACATTACCAGGCTCCATTGATCGAAAATCTATAATTGCAAATCAAATCTAAAGTCTCCAATTAAATAAAGTTAAATATTATATTTTTATTTACTAATAAATCCTCACAAAGAAGGGGCAAGACGACTCCAATTATGGAGATGAAGTAATAATAAAAAAAAATTTATTATAGGAAAAATAAATCTGAATTTATTAAAGTGAATAAAATATTAAAAGCAAAAAAGAAGTGAAGTGAAATTGAAAAGGCAGAAGTTAGAGGTTATACCGCTGATAAATAGCGACAACGCCAGACTAAAACTAGGATTAGAAATTAGAGAGAAAGAAGAGGAACTAAGGTTTTTGCACTATCAAATCTATAAATCTTAAAATTGGTAACTGGTGTAAAAATATCAAATATCTTGAATTGAGTTTAAACACAAAAAATAAAAATAAAATTTCAGTAATTAAGAATAAACTTTCAATTTTTTATGTGTTTCTCCCTCCAGCTGAAGTGATAATTAGATAAAACTCTTTTAACAGTGACGATTCCACTTTCGAGTTTTTGAAGTCAAATTTGAATTCAATGTGCATGACCCGCATACTGACTCAACTCAACTTAATTACAACCTCCAAATAATTCTCCCTAGAAATAAAAGTAACAGCTTTAACAATATGTATTCACAATACATCTGATTATAGACTTTGGATCGTATAATTTCTTGCACTTAGTTTAGCCTTTGATTGACCAACACACGCGATTCCTACATCAAAAAATATATTGATCTTGCAGATTTCGTGGGATCTTCCCAACAGAGGTTCTTGTCTTCATAAATTAATTTTTACACAAAAAAAATAATGATCGCGGAAATCTCGAATCATGTGTGCCGCTCACACACAAATTCCATTTAGTAAAATTGTTTATCCCAAATATAAATAATACATCAGCAAGGCGCACATTCTATATATTTTATATACATTCACATGTCTTGGTCTATAAATACCAGCTTTAGCTTTACCACATCTCATCCCATACAGCAAATACATTTGTCTTCTGCAAATATTTGTCATTTCCAAACACCAAACTTGTCATGGCCGCTTTGATTCGTGAAGATGAAGTTGTTACTGCAATCTCTCCTGAAAAGATGTTTAAGGTCTTCGTTCTCGAAGATTCTGTAATTATCCCTAAAATCATTCCTGTCATTAAGAGTATTGAGATTATTGAAGGAAATGGAGGTCCCGGAACTATTAAGAAGACTACCTT
>CANUEX010206135.1:0-10526 GCA_948099535.1 Jatropha multifida | reverse complement strand
TAATCACCACATTAAAACCTTTACTTAAAAACATTAAACCTTAATCCCAACTTTTACACAATTAAACCTTCTTTAAGTCTTGGAAAAGTTCCTAAACATTAGCATTCATGAGAGAGGTTTTAACCACCATTAAATTACTTATTAACAAGCTCATTTAAGTTGAAGTCAAGCATAGAAATAAAAAAGAACAAGGTGTCCTTCACCTACCATAGGTTCGGCCAACCTTGGAAAACAAAGGGAAAATGTTTTATTTTCAAAATATTCACACACTCCTAGAAGACCAACATTCAAAAACACATTTACCATCAAAGGAAATCAAAACAAGAAATAAAACAAAAGGGCCTTCCTCCTAGGGAGGTTCGGCCAACTTTAGGTGAAGGGGAGAAAGGGGTTTCTCTTCCCATTCAAACATTTCTTCATGCTTAAAAATCATTCAAGAACTCATTTATACAACCAAAATCCAACAATTTAATCAAAACATTCAAAATCCCCAAAGATCATAATTAACCCAAAAATTGAAAACTTAGAGATATGAAAGCGGAAAGAGTGCACTAACCTCTTAAACAAGCTTTAAGAAGCTTGAAAAGCCTTAACCTTTGGCTTTCTCCTTCCCTTTAGTAGAGGGTTCTCCAACCTCTTCGAAGTAAGAGAAATTTATATTAAAATCAAAATTGACACAAGAAATAGATGGAGCATGATTTAATGTATCAATTACATGTCTAAACCTTGAATTCCACCTATTAATTCACAAAACTCAAAAATCACAACTTACTTACTTGGGTGATAACCTCCAATTCTTAAGCTTATGACTCCAAATTCTTACTCCTCTTACTTAATTCTTAAGGTCTAATTACTAAGCTTTGGTTTAATTTATGAAATTTAAGGTAGTTTAGTGGTAAGAAATTGAAAGAAATGGAGAAGAAGAAGAAGATGAAGCTGACGTGGAAGAGAGGGGATGAAGATGAGTGAATAGTGTTTGATGTGTTGTCCACTTAAGTGGCAAAGTCAAACATGACTACTTAATTTTATGCCAAATGAATACCTATGATCAAGTCAAGGTATTCTAATCCAAGGGCTCTAAATATTCCTCAAATAATTCTCCTCTAATTATTATTTAACTCCACCAATTAATTAAATTAATTCCACAAAAATAATTCCTCAATTATTCCTTAACATACTACACTAATAAAACACTATTCAATAAATGTCTTAATTCTCCAAAAATATTCATGAAATATTTTCTACCCACCTATATCATGCAAACATGCTCCAAAAATATTAAATAAAATATTAGACATGTATAGTAATTTTTTTGGACCAAAATAATATCAAGTTCGGGACCGATGGTACTATTCACGGACTGATAAATCACTATTACTGACATTGCAAAAGACACTGAAAAATAGACTGTTACACTTATCACACTTGTGGATGGTTTTAGAGCTGCTATGCTAGCATCAACTTTGTGTCAATAAAAAAATATTCATTAGGGAGAATATCGATGGAGTATCTCAGACATGTCATATCAGTGCAATAGATTGCAATGGATCCTTCTAAAGTATCACAATTTTGCGTTGGCCTATTCCAACATTTGTTAAAGCTATGAGGTGATTTCTAGGTTTGATGGGATATCATTTTTTAAAAAATTATGGTCAATTGGCTAAGCCTATGACTGCTCTTCTCAAGAAAGAAGTTCAAGATCCATTCCTTTGGGCTTCATCAACTTAGAATTCTTTTTGCACTCTTAAACAGGCTATAGTATCTCCACCGGTGCTTACTATGCCACATATCAATCAATCTTTTGTGATTGAATGTGATGCCTCTAGTACAAGTGTGGGGGCTTTCCTTATGCAACAAGACAAACCGATTTCCTTCTATAGTAAAGCCTTCTCAGATAGAACTGTGAGACGGTCGGCATATGAGAATGAGTTAATGGCTGTAGTTCTTGCTGTCTAACATTAATGTCCTCACTTGGTGGGACATTGGTTTCCTATTTGAACTGATTAATGCAGCTTAAAACATCTCTTGGAATAGCAAGCTACCACTCCAGCAAAACATTATTGGCTTTCAAAGTTAATGGGATACAGTTTTTCAATTAAGTATAATTTGGGTCGTAACAATACAATACCTGATGTTGTAACACCCCTATCCGGTCCTATAGGATCAGACGGTGATGTCACATTCTATGCTAAAAACACAAACTGATTTGCTTATTCATTTAATGTAATTTTAAATTAAGAAAACATTTAACTAAAGAAAAGAATATAATTCATAATATATTAGAAAATTTAGTAATACCATTTTTTTTATTTTATAACATTGTTAACTGTTTAAACACCATAAAAAGATATCTGTATTTAAAATATTAATTCCTTTATAGAATTTTTAATAATAAAAATTAAATAATCAAATTGAATTGTAAAATAGTCTATCAATTAAAACCCAAGATAAGTTTAGTATTAAATGTTAATTTCCAAACCACTACTTACACTCTCAACAAATAATTAATACTTAATACTATATGCCAAATTCTTACTATATACTTAAATGTTTAAAGAACTTCTCCCTCCTCTCATGCTGGTTTACCGAATCACCTCAACTTATGTTATCTTCAACCTGCGCGTGAGAAAACTCATCGCGCTGAGTATAAAACTTAGTGGTCCTATTTATAATTTAAATCAAATGATAATTTTAGAAACATAAATTTTGAAGAGATTTCTTTTATTATAAATATTTATATACAAACATTAATAATCATTTTTATCATTGTATTAAATATTTATCTTTAACTGAATATTTAAACATTTCAAAATCCATTCCTCAAATTAATATAATATAAACTTGCTAACTATCAATACCACATATTCCTTTAATTTAAAAACATATAACAACCCAAATCATATAACAAAACTTATTATCTTAATTTTTCTTCAAAACAAATTCTTATATATAGGGCTCAAATACACTTAGGAGAAAATGAAGCAGATAAGATTTCAGAATAACAGAATAAGAGAAACGAGGCCTGTGAAAGCGCTCCTAATGGCCTATGAAAGCGCCACAGATAATAAGCGCATGCGTTTATTCATAAGGCATCCAGAGCCTAGCATATGATCATAGCTTCCATATAACAGAAAAGCTTAAAAGTCGAGCATGCTCATGTACCAAAATAAATCAGATCATACAACACATTCAGACTAAGTATATTAGAGCCCAAAAACTTATCATTTTTGCTTATTCAGAATAAATCACATATAACTTGTTCTTTCCTTATTTTGCTTACAGATATCATAAAATATCAATCATAGCCACCACTCAAACATTAATTAATAAGTGGTCAATAATCATCATTTTCATAAAATAGAATTTCAATCAATTCATAAAATCATTTAAAGATCATATCATATTAATTAATATATCATTTCTTTGAAAATCCATAAAATAGTATTGTAATAACTTCAATAATTCCTTTCCAAGAAAATAACTCACATTGCAAAAATATATATATGAAAACAATATAATAAAATTTAATTAAATTAAAAAGTTAGTATTGCACTGACTTGACTTGAAAAGCTTCCTTAGCCTTTCCTCTTTATTAATTGATTCTTTAACCACTTCTGTGGTTTAACTCAACCTATAAACAAATTGCATAATTTATTTTCAGTTTATTGTTTCAACTTTACATTGGTGTAGTATTCTTATTATTCTTATTTTCAATTTACATCACTTTTCCATTTCATTTAGTATAATCAATTTATATCTTAAACCAGTTCAATTACTCTATTAATTTTGATCAAATACAAATTAAACTTGTTTTTATTTAATTAATTCATCCTTTCCTTTATTTATTTCAACAAGATTAGTTTTTTAATAAATCTGCTCTTTCATTAAAGTTCAGCAGCATTTTATTTATAACCAGTCTATTCAAATTTTACATTTATCTCAATATCACACGGCCCATCCGTTGGGCAAAGCAATTCAATTTCCCATCCTCCATTCTCAATATATTTCAATTACAACTTCAATCTCATTATACATTTTCTTTATAATTAAGTTGTCTTTAACTTTCTTAATAACAATTTAACTGTCCTTATTTTACATTTTTCTACCAACTCACAAGTTCTTGTCACTTTTATTTATAATTCTCTTAAATTGACTAATTTCACTAATGAATTTAAAAATTCATTTCACAATTAACTTTCATGTAATTCACTTAATTTTATTCAAGCAAATTCAACCCAATAATAATAAATTTCTAACTTGAATTTATACCAAATTTAAATGACTGAAATATAAATTATACCAATTGAAAATCGGCTTTGGATTCGGGTTCAGCGCGTGAAATGCATTATTTTGTCTCTCAGGTGTCTCGCCGTCAGAACCGCCACAGGCGGTGGCTGGAAAATCAACACCACCCAAAAATTTGCAAGGATCATACAAAAGTGCTCGAAATTTTGTGAGGAGTCTAAATATGTGATCGTTTTGAGCTAAATGTGCCTTATTTGGCCGAAAATGGCCCCGACAGCTACTGCACCACCGCCTTTCATGGTGCTTTCTTCCTTTTTGCGCTATCACCAAAATTTCTTGAGGGGAAACACTCACGAGGATAAGGCGAGTCGATTTATACCTTACCCTCAAACTGGGGTTCCCGGAAACGGCGAGAAATCGCCTACAAACTAGCTGCTACAGTGACAGGATTTTTCTTGCTCCAATTACTCCTCAACGATGCCATTACAAACCCAACCAAGGTCAAATATACGCTCATCTCAACGAGTAGATGAAATTAGAAGGTTCGTTTGCTAGTTTCCAAGGCTAACGGCTGAAGAACAGAGGGAGAGGAGGTAGGGAGGGCTAGTGTCGAGGAGAGATGAGCACGTGAGAGAGAGAGAGTTTTTATTATTATTATTATTATTATTATTATTATTATTATTATTATTTGCCTATTCTCAACTAATCACTATTTATCACCAATTATACATTTATACACTATACATGAAATTGACACTAATAATATTTATCAACAAATAATTAATAATCCAATAAATTCATTTTATTTTTTATAATCAAAATAAATAACCACATCTCTATTTTTATTTTCTTCTCATTTCCTTTTGCTTTCTTAAATTTTAATTTCCTTCAATCACATTTACTACTATTATATATATATTTAATAATTACTTACTAATCGTTTTATATAATTCACTAATAATTTTTTTTAACTTCTTAATTTTGACAAATAAATATATAAATGTATCTCTAATTTATATGTTAATAATTAATTACCAACACTTATTAACAATTGTAAATCAAATAAAATTACTAATTCTACAAATAAGATAATAAAATCACCTTAATATTTTGAAAATTCATATTAAAATCATTTTTTCTGACCTCTCTCGGGTTCTCCAGAAATAGTGAAATAAAATCTCATAAAATTAACCAGAAATCATATCAAAATTTATTTTATGATTTCATCACTTTTTTTTCCAAAAATCAAGATGTTACAATTCTACCCCTCTCAAAGAAAATTTCGTTCTCGAAATTTACTCGTATCAATGTTCTCAAATCTAGAAATCAATCCACTATTCAAGTTTTCTATGAACACCTTAGTTGGATACTAGGGCTAATAGTCTTTCTTAAATTAATGATCATATGTATACTCCTAATTATTTTAACTCAATAATCATTCTCATAGCATCATGGCCAAAATTTAAATTGAAATAAATTATTTTAATTTATAAAAATTTCAAACGTGTCTTATAAACTCTAACTATATACTGTTATCCTTCATAAAAAAAAATCCTTAAACATTTGTGTATGACATTGAATGGCTTGTCTTATCTTAGCACTAATTGTCTATATACTCTTGATTATTTTTCTTAGACTTTATCCTCATATGGAACATACTACAATCACTTACATAGATTCTTATATACTCATAAAATCGAAATATCTTTTAAAATTTCATCTATGCTTTTAGCATTCACTATTCTACTTCAATCGATTCTTAAAAAAAATCGTCATTTAATACAACAAACTTCACCAATTAATAACAATCATTTCTTGAAATCCATCCAACCCATATTAATTAATATTTTTTCAAGAAGTTATTCATTCATTAATAATCATTACAATTTATCTTATAAAAGATCTATAGATTCAATAAATACTTCAAGCATCCCAATAATATAATTTCATAGAAATTAAACTTCTCTTCTTCTAACATGTTATCTTAATCATATCCCTTATTACTTGTCCAGACCATTCACATACTAAATAATCACAATTCAAACATCAAACAATTTAAATTCTTGGTTATTCAGTAATTCACACACTCAAACATCAAAGACAGTATAATTTTAAAGGAATTAATTTTTCTTACCTAATCTAAATTAACCATAATGTGCCAACTTTATGCTACTCCAATAATTGGCACAATAAAATCCACATGATTTATTTCTTACCCCAACTCTAATTTATATTTCTTATAATCATATCAATTTAATTTATTTATAATATTATTCACATATTTCTCAAATAATTCCTAAAAACTAAGTTGGCTTACTCCATAAAGCATTTATTATTTCTCGTTTAAAAAAATTCATTGTGATATCCATGGTAAGTCATCTCGAGTATCTATCATTCAATTTCTTTTTAAATCACACTAATGCATTTGTCTTTCACATATCTTTTATCATAAAGAATATTTTTTTCTTAATAAGTACAATAACCACATAGTCAAAACACATAAAATAATTCCAAGGAAATTAAAATTTTCACTTATCCCATAGTCAACCACAGAGTGCCAATTTTATAGAACTCCAGGGTTTACCACATAAACACTAAAATGAACAGATTTTTATTAGTATCATAATTTACTTGTCTTATAACCATAATAATCCAGTTCATAAACTATACTTCATATCTCATAAACATTTAATACATAATTACCCGCAGCGTGCCCAGCCTAGCCCGCGCTCGCCACAAGTGTGCCACGGCCGTGGCACACCAAGCCATGCCCATGGCACGCACGGGAGAAGCACTTTAAAGGTCAGATTTTTTTTCCCTACCCTCTCAATTTTCCTCTTCCTCTCACCTCTCTCTCTCTCTAGAAACCACTATAGCCAACCTCTCTCTCTCTAGAAATCTCCATAACCACCATCATTCTCTCTTTTCTTCTCCTCTTGTCTCTTCTTCTCCACCAAATCTCTTACCCATTGCACCCAAAAGACAAAGAATCTCCCCTTCCTCAATATCACAATCAAATGCTCTGGTTCCCATGCAAAATCCATCAAGAGGAAGAAGAACAACTACCACACCACCACCATTCCCACTCCCCAACTCGGAAGCAATTGAAAGGTACAATATTCTTGTCTCAAAGCCTATGATTCCAAAAAAATAATTGATGAACATGCTTTGAGGCTAGTGGGTTTAAGGGATTCAGTGATCTAACCTTTACAAAGGATTGGGTGGGGTAGTTTTATCACTATGAAGGACTATGTGTATGCACCTTTAACTCTTGAATTTTTAAGCACATATGCCTCCTACATTTATCTTGTCGTAGAAACTGTTGAGTCAAAAGTAGCCTTTCACCTTAATGGTAGGAGACATGAACTAACAATTGATGAACTTAGTCATATTTTTAGCTTCCTTACTGAAAATGCTAGTCGTTGTGTGCCCTTAAATTTTGGTGAACGTGATGCATGGGAACAACTTACAGGTTTATGTGGGTACAACTCTAAAGGTGCCAAGGCTTCAAATCTTAGAAACCCGGCCCATCGTTACATTCATAGGTTTTTAGCTTATATAATTTTTGGTAGGAAGGAAAGTGATAGTGTAGTTGGGGTGAACGAGTTATATTTTCTATGGGCTATCGACAATGGCATTAGGTTGAACGTTGGATATTGGTTAGGAGTAAGGTGGAGAAAAGTAGCAAGAGGAAATATAGGTAGTATAGTTATGGGAAGTTTTGTCATGAGAATCAGGATATACCTTAGGGCCTTTAACCTAGAAAGGTCTCCCTATGCAGTGCTCGACAATGGCAAGAACACCCGGTTGGACATTGATACGATGTTGAGAATGAGAATGGTAATTAGGCATGGTGATACATATCGTTTGGCTGGGGTGGATGAACAACCCGAAGTTGGAGAGGGAGTTCAGGAGGAAGGGGAGGCTAGCGATGAAGACAAAGGTGGAGAAGCTAACATAGGGGGTTTACCTCCTACATTTTCTTCTTTTTCTGGTGCAGGTCCTTCCCATGCAGCAGCATAGGCTGAGAACGATGAGGTGCTAGCTCGCATTCTCTCTCGCATGGACTTGTTCGATAATCAAATCAAGCGAATGGAGACAACGATGTCAGATCTTTCACTAGTTTGGACATCTCTTATGGAAACATCGATTCCCGTCTTGAGACCATGCAACAACAATATACGGGATTGACTAACCAACTCCAAACAATAATCCAGATGCTCCAGCCTCCTCCACCTCCTCCTCCTACAGATTGAAGTTCAATTTCAATTGATATTTTTTTTTCATTATTTTTGTGTTATTTTGAATTCTGTTTTGAGTTATGTTGTGTTCTAATTCGTTTGAATTATTCATTTTCTTAACTAACTATCTTTTATTTAGTTTCTCTCTTTTTCAGCTTCTAGCCATTGCATTCTAGTTCATAATTCATCTTTTTCCTCAATACATTGGTGGTAACAGGTTTTCCAATCATCTTTCTTTTATAATTCTTACATTATGTGTTGAAACATGAGTTTAAGTTTGGGGAACCATCCGATTTTTTTTCACATTGAGGACAATGTGCTAGATTAAGTTGGGGAAGATAAATTTTTGTTAAAATTTTTGCTCTTTTATTAGTTTAATGTGGTTGGAATTATTATAAGCAAGATTAAAAATTATCATAATTTAATAACTTGATTATAAATTTAGTTGTTTTCTATTATGGCATGTTTTAGTTTAAATTTGAACTTTTTAACTTAATAATATTCCTTGGTGTAAATATTGATTTTTAAGATGTAAACACCCATTTTTGAAATTATTATGATGGATATATATATGTTTTGATCAAAATTTAATTAACCTTGGCATTCCTAGAACAAAATTGAAAATTCTTTTGATACAAAATTTTTAAAGTGCTCACATTAGAAAGAGATGATTTAGGCATTTCTTGTTAAACTACATATTTTAGCCTAGACCACCATAAGTTATTTATAACCATTCCAACCAATTTGAAGCCTATTCCCCAATATTTTTCTTGTTACCCATATTAAAACCTAGCCATTTAAACTTTACCCCAAGTGCAATCATGTATAATTGAAGATTTGATTTTATTGAAACATAGCAAGCAAATAAAAAGGGAGATATATTTTATGAAAGCACTAGCAAGTGGAGAAATTAAAAGAAAAGAAAAAGAAAAGCACCCCAAGAAAAAGAAAAATGAAAATCAATCAAAAATTCAAGTATGGGGAAATCTTAAGCAAGGAAGAAACTGCTCAAGAACTACAAAAAGACCTTGCTAAAAGCATCTCTAGTAATAAGCTAGTGAGAAATTCCAAGAAAATTTTCCATTGTGAAAAAAGGTATCTGTTTTTATGAGATCAAAATCTTAATAATATACATTTTTGCACTCTTTGATTTCCTATATCCATTTCTTTTGACTTAACTAAATCAACCCCATTAGCCCCATTACAACCTAGTAAAAGACTTTTTGATCTTGATAATGGTGTAGCACTTAAAATTATGGAGAAAGGATAACTAATTATGCCTATGGGAATGTTGAACTTAATTTCATCATCTATATTTCAAAGGTTAATAAGTTTTGTGAAAATTCATATGTTATCTATCATGATTTGATCAATTATTGATGCTGAAGTCTTGATAATTTATATTCATATTAAGGAATATGTTTTGTTAAGAGTTTAAATTTTTGCAAAAATATAGCTAGCATAGAAAACACTTGATTTATTTTCATGGTAATAGATTTTTGATATTTTTAAGATTATGAATAATTACCTCCAACCATATTAAGCTAGTTTTATTTTGTTTAATTTTGCTTTGTTTTGATTTTATTGTTTGAAGACAAACAATGGTTTAAGTTTAGGGAATTTTGATAGGTTATATTTTTATAGTATTTTTAGCTTAGTTTTTATTAGGAATTTTAGTATTTTTAAATTACTTTAATTAGTTTTTCACTTAGATTTATTTATATTTTTAGTAAGTTTCCGTGATTATTGAAAAGCTTGATTTGAAGGGGTTTTAGTAGGAAAATAGCCAAAAATCACATCGAAAAAGGTTGAGACTGAAATTGGAAGTCTAAAAGCTCAACATGGCCAAGTCAAGGGAGTACACGGGCATGTCATGGAGTGCCACAGCCGTGGCACCTATTGTATAATACCCTGAAATTTTTATTTCGAAACATTCCCATTTAAATTTAAATTGTAAATTATTAGCCAATAATATTACGCCACGTAATATTATGGGGATCGAAAATCATTTTGGTTCGCCCGAAAATTTATTGAATAACC
>CANUEX010205964.1:0-34033 GCA_948099535.1 Jatropha multifida | reverse complement strand
CCCCCACCCCCCCCCCCCCCCCCCCCCCCCCCCCCCCCCCCCCCCCCCCCCCCCCCCCCCCCCCCCCCCCCCCCCCCCCCCCCCCCCCCCCCCCAAGAACGATTCTTTTTTATGTCTGAAAGAAATTTTTTCAAATAAGTCTGACTGAAAAAAAAATTCTTACTTTTCTTTTTTTTAATTCTGCATCAGTCAACTTTTTTGGAGGAGTTCCTTTTGCTAACAATTAAAGAGAATCTCTCAAATTTTTCTCTTTTAACCAGTGGGGTTAAAGGTGTACTCAACTTTTTTTTCCTAACTAGTGGAGTTAGGTGTTGTTTTTTCACTTCTACCATTATGGTAGAAAGAGTCTTGCTATTCTTCTTGAGATTTTGATTTTCTTCATGAATCTTTTGGCAAGGAGATGCAAAATTTTGTACCATTATATTGCAATTGTTACAATATTCTAACTGGTTAGAATTTTATATCTAGCTACTTGAACATTTTCCTCTAGTAGATTGTTCATTTTGAGAGACAATTTGATCTTTAGTTTTCTTACTAAAATAATATATTAATGTATTTAAACCAGCTAATGTTCTACTATAATCCGCTTGTACATTCCAGATGTTGTTTAGAATGCATTGTTAGGTATCATATATCATAGCTACCAGAAAGAACCTTAGATGATAAATTTGTTTCTTTTGGAAAAACTAGCAAAGTGATCGAACTAAACTTTTTATTTTTCTATTCTTCTTGAAAAATAAAAAGAAAAAGTTAATAAGCAAAAATGAAACTAAACATAAATGGAATGAGCTTTCAAAAAATCTAAATTTTGCAATATAGTCTTTTCTACAAATGGAAAGAGAGTTTGGTGTCATTGATAATTGAGAAAATAAAAACATGAACAACTTGATAGAGAATGACCATATTAATGAATGAAATTCCTAAAATAACACTATATGAAATGTCTTAAGTAATAAGAAATGTTATTTTTATATGAACACCATTATTAAGGACAGAAGCTTCAAATTTACGCATAATTATTAAAGCAACATTATTCATAATTCTAAGAACATCACTTGTTATTTCAAGATAATTTTGGGACATTATTTCTGCTTTAATGCAATTGGGATCTGTTCCAGTATCAAAATGTGCAATAATGTCAAGTTGAAAATTATCTCGAAAACTCAATGTTATCTTGATCAAATATTTCTGCGAAGTTATTTATTTCAAAATACAAATAAAGTCTTCAGAAAGGTTTTGAGGTTCCTGTAATAATGAGTTTTGTTCATGTTCAGGGTTTGGATTGGGAAAAGCAGGATGAATTAAAAGAAGAAATTAAAGAGTTTCTAAATCTTTTTTCCGTTTAATTTTTATTTGTTGGAGTTCTTGTCTAATCATTTGAATCTCTTCTTGTAATCCTGAAAGTGTGAGATTGTTAGGTTTAGATTGAATCCCTTGCCAAAATTTTAGTGAGATCATAATGGCAAGACCTAATGGAAGGTGAGTGTGGACGCGATTGTTCAAGAGATTGCTGGAGTTTGAGAAGGTGCTTTGTGAATTGCAGGATCTTGTATATGATTGATGATGTTAAGGATAAATTTTTAATCTTTAGTGAGAACATTTATTCTTTTTTAGAACATTTATCCTTCTCTCTGATTTAGATTCTGAAGAGGATGATGAGGACAAGGCAACAAGTTCATCAATTTGAAGGGTTTCATCATCTTTAGAACATTCTGAATCTGAGGAGTCAAGATAGAGGCACTAGATTTTTTCCATGATTTCTTTTTCAAGATGAAGCTCATTCAACTTTTTTAAGACTCTACAATACCTGATCATATGTCATGTTTTTCCACATTTTTAGCGTGTAACATCTTTGAAATTAGGTTTTCTCTAGAGATTTGATTTGGAGATTTTTTTTGAAGAAAATGAGGAGAGAGAAGATGGCTTGGCTTTTTTATAATGCCTTTTTGAGTTTCTGTAATCTTTGGACTCTTTATCTCTATTTTTGCAATCAGAGCATGTTTTGTGAGAATTTTTTTTTGTAGAGATATCAAACTGTTGACAAAATGAACCAAGCTTGGCTATTATTTTGTGCAACTTTTTGAGCTGCTTTTAGAATTTAAGATCTTAACAAATTTTAAGACCTTCCTTTTGTGTATAACTTATCAACTGACCATGTGTGAGCTTACTATAAGGGATTTGTTTACTATAATCTCATTTGATTCCATTTTTAACTTTTTTATCTAAAAGAGGGGAAGACCTGCAAGAAATTTTTCTTTTCAAAACGACTGATTTAAATCTTCCCTTATCATGATTCTAGTAAGGAAGATATCCTTATACCAAGTGAAATAACTGAGCCTTTTGCTCCTCAAATTTGAAAGCAATTCAACATTTTTATTTTTAATGTGTGAAGTAGGAAAGATGAGATTGACAACAACATTTTGAATTGGTTGATAATGATCATTAAAAATTGATTGATCAGTCTCATCAACTTTGACATTAAGAATGTCAGAGCAATCTTTGAAAGTAAGATGGTGATCCCACCATCCTTTTAATTGACCTGTAAAGCCTATAATGAGAAGGTTAGTGACAGTCTGGCCAGAAATTGTAGTTTAGATTTTGTATTTATTGGCTACCATGGTCATTTTCTGAAGAGTCCTGATGATGTGATAATCACACATGTTATCTATATTCCATTCGGAGATAGATATTGTAGTATAATGAGGTTGAGAAAGAACATTGAACTTTTGCTCTAATTTGATATCTAGAGAGGTTTTTGGGAAATTCTAATGAAATTTATGATTTTTCAAGAGTTGTTCTTCTTTAAACGCATTTTCTTCATTATTAGAAACTTGATTAAGGACATTGATGATATTTATTTGATGGGAACTACCTTCCTGAAATGGAAAGGTTTTCATCGAACAAGGAGTTAGGGGAGGAGTATCTGAAATAACATTTTGAGATATAAAAGTATCAAGATTTGGAAAATTTTATAAATTTCTCCCAATTGCTTCCATGAAATCGTTTTGGGTTGGCATAGTTTGAAACTGAATTACCACTGCTCATAATTTCATGAGGTTTACAAAGAGGACTTTGACCCTTATGCTCTTTTAGGATAGGAACTGGGATTGTTTGAGTAATGATAGTAGGATGATTGAGATTCCATTCCATCCTATTAAGCTGCTCTCCTATTAGATGCAAACGATTATTTGTAAAATTATTTTGTTCAAAAAGATTTTGGATTTTCTTAAATGTACTAGAATCTCCATTTTTGAAAGTTGCAGCAATAATAGGATATTTGTAACGAGGAACATAAAATTCTATTTTTCTAAGAGATGGATGAACAGACTATATTCAACCATCTTTTTCATCCATCTGAAGTGACCCTAATGGTTGTCTTAGGGATAAAATTAACTTGAATTGACTAAAAAAGGGTATTCAATTTGATTCTCAAATGCATAGATTTCAAACCATTCAAAAAATAATATGTTCACAAGATTTTATCTCATGTATTCATAATATTTTTCTTGGATTTGATACTTTTGTTCAAGAAAATTATCAAAAAACTAAACCTTTTTTGCTTCATTTTAAGGTGAATAAAAGTCATTATGCAATACTTTTTATCAATCTCAAAATCTTTCATCAAAACATTGAGTTCAACAGTTATGTTATTAGCCATTGCAAAAAAAGTAGGAGAAGGAGAAGGAGATGGAGGCCTTTCTATTAGAACATTATTGACTAGCCTGGGAATGATATTTTGATAGTTTGCTTTTTGAAGGTTGGTTTCAGGTTCTTCAGCTATGTCTGGTGGTTGGGCTTGGTGTATTTCTAAAATGGAGGGTCTATGTGGCTAGATAGGTTGAGGAGGTAAATAAGTAGGGTAAAATACTGGAGGAGTTGAGACTGAATGTTTGGATAGTTGTGGACCATAGTATGGAGCATAAATGATTGGAAGTAATTTTAAAGCTCTATTCATAGTATCTGTTTCATCTAAACTTGTATACCTCCTATCAAAATATAAATTAATCTTTCCATTAAGGTATTGGGTAATTTGTTTAAGATTGGTATTTGGGCTTTGAATTGGTTCGATAGTGGATTTGGTGATTCCCTCTAGAGTCCACTCTTTTGAGATATCAATATCTTTCCATTTAATAAATTTTGGGATCACAGTGTTAGCTCTCGAGAAATTTGTTTGTAAGAATAAGATTTCTTCTTTTTTGCAATGAACTAAAGCATTATATGCAAATGCTGTCATTATGGTTCTATAATGAATTCTGAAAATCAAAGCAATGGAAATAAAACTAGAAAGCATTTTGTAGTTGTGAGTTTTAATCTGGAAAACCAAGCAATCAAGAATATTTTGATTCCTCAAAGAGATTGGATCATTGCACAAATTTGACTCAATAGAACTGAGAAGGGAATTCTCGAAATCAAAAAATCTTGCATATTTCAAAACAGAAAGGATAAAAGTATTCAAACCTTTTTTAGTTAAAGGCTTGATCACTACTTGGACGAGATATATGTGAATATACTTATACTTTTTGTCTTTGTGCCTATTGAGAGATTCTTTAGAGATGAGTTTTATGGTTTCAAAAGGATTAGAGATTTGAATATTTCTTTCTTCAGTTTTGATGGTATAATCTATTTTGAAGATATTGAATCCTTACTATCGGTACTTGTCAATCATCAATTCTTTTATCAAAAACTTCAATGATAATCTCTTCACTATTCAGTATTTTCTTTCCATTCCTACTAGAGCTAGAGGACTCTAAAGTGACGGAGAGATTTCTATTAAGGATACTCATGATTTTTTAGCAATACTTAATTCAAATGCTACTCTAGCAATAACAAGTTGACCCACGGTTTTACCGCCTCTTTAAGACTTATGATCGAAACCATTTACTCTCGTTGGAACCCTCAAACTAGAGTTAAATAGAAAAAAAAGGATATATATATATATATATATATATATATACACACACACACACACACACAAATAGAATTGAAATCCTATCATGTCTCCACATGACATAAATAACATCCATTACAGTGACAGTTTTCGACAAAAATGAAGTCACTGATACGCTCAAACAAAAATGAAATCACAGAAGAGAAATAGAATCCAAAAAACAAAAAGAAACCGTGGAACAATGCCAATAATGATAAGAACAATTGGCAGCTAAAAATAACGAGAATAAAAGAAAAAATAACAATAAGAAAATAATAGACGGCAACAAAATGGAAAAGAACAACGCCAAAAATAATGGAGACTGCAAAAAGATGGCAGCTGAAAAAGAAAAGAAACTAAAAAAAGAAACGATAATTAAAATAGAAAATTAATAAAAAAGAAAACACTAACCAATTAAAACACTAATAATTAAAATAGAAAATTAATAAAAAAGAAAACACAACAATTATTAACAAACTAACTACTAACAAAATAAAAAAAAATGAGCATAAAAGTAAAAACAAGCCTAAACCGACAATAATTTAAATTGAAAAGTAAAACTGACATTCTCTTAACATAATTTAAAAAATATGGTATTTACTAGAATTAGCCTTAAAAAAAAAAAGGGTCATATGGAATTGGTATTAAGAGGATCTACCCCAAAATCCATACTCCCTCATCAACTCCAAAATCCAATCCCATTCGAGCACATTGTTTGCTGCTGAACAAGGAACGAGTAATATCAATCACATTTCCTATTCTATTCGGCCTACTAAACACGCCCTTACTGGCGGTGACTGTGATGGCAAAGAGACTGTATCCAAAGAGAAAGATAAAGAGAGGGAACAAAATAAAAAAGAAAAAAAGAAAAAAGTATGAAATTTCTGTTTTTCAGTTTGAGCTAATTTTTGTAGTTTGATAAACAATAAAAAGAACAAAACAGAGAGGGAAGGGGAAAGTAATTTGTCGGAAACAAAACTTACGAATGTATTGATGTATCTTATAATATGTAAGGATACCCCGGTTAATTTTAATATTTTTATAGGGATAAAATCATAATTTTTCTTTCATTTTATGGCAGTTACATTACAAAATATTTGTTTCTAATTATAATCACTATCATAATTTTACCAAATTTCTTGTAAATTTTTCATCTATGTAAGATAACCAATTGCCTGAATGAAAACTACGTACCAGACCAAAAAATCTGATTGCCGCGTCAATCATCAATTGGATATCCAAAACCAAAAACAAACTAGCTCCATCTAATTGAAGTCTCAACTAACAATGTATTTAGGCATTTAAGCATCAACCCATCGCTAATGGTAGATTATCTGAACTGTAATACAAAATGTCTTACCCTAACAACCTCTTGCATCCAATGTACCAAACAAAAAGAAAATACATACCAACCACTCTATTGACCTAGTCTTTTACACACTCAATTGCAGTCAGCTAATTTTTCTACTACCCATGCCAAAACCTCATACAAGAACGGATGTTATAAAACCATGCTAAGCAACACCTCAAGAGGCACTAATCTAGAATATGCATGATCACATCATTGGTAAGTTAGATTCATATTCAGATTGAATTCTTTACATCTTAACAATTCAATCATGCACAATGCCTAAATGTTTACCTTGGCATCTGACTCATAAATCCATAGTCTTCAATGAATGATTTTTGTGTATCACGTCTTGAAAAAGTCGTGCAACCAGAACTTCTGCACAAAATTGAATCAAGCTTTTTCATAGCATTATATTGTACTAGTGAAAGTAAAACCCATAACATTAGATTTGTAACATTGAGTTTCCTTAAACATTTGATTCTGTTTTCGTACCCACAACTTGACCGTTGCTAAAGATCAAAGTCTGTATCTGAAAAGGATGTCTCGTGCACAACCATGACCCCCTACTTGGGTTAAGTACAACTAATAATGACTAATCACAAACATAAACTATCATTTCTCCTCCAGTCGCTGCAGCACTGATTCAGCAAAGCTTTGTTGCCTGACATACAAAATGGCAATGCATTTAATATTCAATATGGAGATTATGATGTTCAATTTAATTTTTAGGTTGGGAAACGAGTTCAACAATCAATTATTTCAAATAAGTTTCTATTATGTCCAAAATTTAGGACAGTTGCAAGGATGAGTCATAAATTATGTTGCAATTAGAAGATGACAGAGTAAGAGGAATTTAATAAAAAAGTCACAATATAAGATAACAAACTCTACTAAGTGCTAACGACCCTACTGAAGAGCAAAATCATGTACATAGAATCTTACAAGGTATTTTGTTAATATAGATGAGTTTGGGAAAATTTTCTTAATTCTAACCTTCTAACTAGAGAACATCCAGTGCAGTAAAAGCTCGAATTCAATAATATGAAGTTAAGTTATGAGAAAAAATTGTTTAATTAAAACTGAATTATTGCACCAGACATACTTTCAGTCTATTTGGGTGTTGGGAAGTTTATTTTTGACATTTTAGTACAGCATGGACCAACTAAACCAATTTTCAATCCAAACTTTTTTATCATTTTTCATGTTTTCATCCTTGTAAGTAAGTTAGCCGATCAATGATTTCCTATTCGTGTACAATAAAATCAATATCCATCTTATAATGTGCGCTCATTGTCTGTGTGACAGCCAAATTGAAGTGTGAAGAGGTCTTAATTGTATTGCAATCACAATTTATCACAACATACACTTGGTCTCAGAGAGACTAGGCTTTGATTTGATCATTGCTGATGTTCAGGATTTCATTTGACTGTTTGTTATGAATTGAAGTTGTCAAGCTCCTGTTTTCCATGAATCTCATTTGCACAAGGTACAGAGTAACTGAATGAAATGATTTGGGGGCTTTTGTCTTGTGGATATATTTCTCTAAGCCAGTTACGTTTAAGACATGTCAATATTGTCAGTTCCTAAAATAACTGCAAGCTGCTATTCCAATGAGCACCACAAGATATTGGTATTGCTACTTCTTAATAAAGAATCAGAGCTCACTCTAATTGATAGACTACGACAAATTTTGTGTACTAGTTGAAATTCCATCGGCTTCTTTAAATCTTGTTTTTCCTTTTATGCATTCTCTACCATTTAATTTTCCACTCTCTTCCTATTTTTCTATTCCCTACTGTACCTTCCAAACTCCAATTAAGATTTCACATCTTTTGATTGATGAGGTCAAACAAATTAATTCACTTCTTAAAAGTGTATCTCTGCTCTCAGTGAAATTTCTTGAAGGTGATCTTTGATTAGTTTGGTCTTGAAAATTTTAGTTCAGTTCACTTATTTTGGTTCAGTTAGAAAAGCTAGCATTAACTGACAGAACTAACTGATTAAATAGCCCTAAATAAAAATTATATGGCAAGGAGAGACCAGGCAATATCTATTTAGGCCTGAATTTAGGTATACATATTGCAGATTCCACATATAAATCGAGAATATCTCTCAACAGGAACTATATATGGACCTATGTCTTAGAGATTCACTATCAGCTGGGGTGTAGAAGTATCGGCAAAAAAAGCCGTAAAAACTGACAAGGGAGAGCCATATTATCATGTGCTGGTTTATGTGTGAAAACAACACAGCGAGAGAACTGCTTATAGAAATTTCATACCTATATAAATCTAGAGACAGGAAGGACGAGAAATTATACGGTAGTCTTCTAAAAAGTCAGGAAATTAACGCAGAGATAATGGAAGGTAGAAAAGGCAGACACAAGTGTTTTACTTACTTTCGCTCTCTATGCTTTGGGCTGGGGCGAGAATACTTTAGATATCCATCCCAAGGAACCTTTTTGAGACCTGCTCGTACAGATATTATGTCCCTGACCCTGCATTAGAGTATTCAAATTAAAACAAAGCCATCATATGATGAAGATTTTTCCAAAGACATTTCTCCGAACATAAAGATAATGCAACCTATCAACAGTTGCAGATAATAACTTGAGATCTGAGTAATTTACCTCTCAGCAAACTCAATGGGTGTCTCTCCAGGTTTCAGATTTTGTGGCTCCAAGTACCATACATCACAAACAACAGCCCAGGAAGTCATGAGTTGCAGCAAATGCATTGTAAAGGACTGCCTGCAAAAGAGACATGTAATGTTAGCATTCACTGATATTATCAAGAGCAAATTAACCAAATCTTGATGACATGTATAACAAAATGAAATAACCAATAAGATACACCTGAAACTTTAGCTAAAATTAGAGAGAAATACATGCAATCATTCTTAAGTAACCGCAACACGAATAACGGAAGGTTAACACTGACAACATATTATCTGACGTCACAGGTATAGAATCATTTTTGTAAGGCTGATATGTGGAGGGCAGTGGTGACAATTGTGTTTGTGTACTGCTCATTTTCATTGGCTTGGACGGCAGAAAGGACATCCCATACAACTTACTGGATTTTGTATCATTGCATGGTTCCTAAGCTTAAATATATGACAAAAGCCTTGAGGTTAGCAACCCAGAAAAAGGTAGATCCATATTAACAAGAGACCAAATATCTTACTGATGGCCAAAGCAACCTTTTGAGGCTGACCAGTGCAAATGCATTTCTATTTCCATAAGAGCTTTTTTGTTGCAGAAATCAGTATCTTTGAAAAGCATAAAGCAGCAAAATGAGCAAGCATGACTTTGTGGAAAGAAGTGAATAAAATAGACATCAACATTATAAAATGAAGATCATTACTTCCGGCTGTTCCAAAAAGCATCAACAAAAATTTTGTTGTATTTGATTGCAATTGGGCAAACAGTACATCCCAGTTCGAATGCACCCTATGCATCACAAAGAAAAGAAAAGTCAATCACAACAATAAGCACAAAAAGCTAAAAGGACATAAATTTTATATCCAATTTCCAGTACCTTCTTGAACATTACAGTATAGTGATTATTTACACAAGTTCCCTCAGGAAATATGAGAAGAGGGTTATTGTCAGGCCCCTGAACATGATCCCTTAACCTGAAACATGTGTATTTTTATGATCATAATGCACGTACCACAGCATTAATGAAGTTCTGCCTACTGCATTTACACTTACTTTTTTGTTACAATTTCACGATCCTTTGCCTCTGAACGATTGAACCAGATACATCCTACACTCTCTAATATAGTGCTTTGCAGTAGTCCTACATAAAGAGGAAAATAAAACTGATCTTCATATTTCATTCCCTCTATTTAACATATGCAGAAAGTTATCACAAGTTCTAATCGTTTTAGATTGCTGCTTAGTTTGGTTCAAAAAACAATAGCTTGTACAGAAGTTGGTGGTCTAAATTTCACAATTTCAGAAAGAAATGCACAAATTATTCAATGAAATCCTATTACTGACTCTTTCAAAAACTAATAGAAAGAACAGAACTACTTGATAGATTTCATCAGTTGAACACAATTAAGGGGGCACCTCAAAATTTTTTACTAAGACTTGCTCGACAAAATCATTAATGAAAAAGCATGGTTTCAACCATCTATGTCGTAAATTGAGCCATTAATCACTTACCAACCCATCCAGGATGCTTCTGCATGATAACAGCAAATGCAGTCATCTGTTCTAAGATGATAAAATCAATCATGGAGGTATGATTGGCCACAAAAACCTGCTTAATCCATAATAAACATGTTCTGGTTAATTTCAAAGAAATGCATATTATTAGCGCAAAATTATTATAACAAATCAAAACATGAATATGCATTCAATGAATTGTGAGCTGGCATCCAAATAAGAAAAAATAATACTCAAATGGACCTGTTTAGGTCGGATGCTAGGCCGTGGACCATGGTACTTGACAACTCCGGTCCATGATGCCACAAAGAAGCTGCAAATTAACTCCACCAAACATCTCTAGGAGGAGAAAGAAAACTATCAAGATTAGCAAGTAAGCTTATTTCAATTCATCTATATTTCAGTAAGCACAGAAGAATATGATATAAACATGATTAGGCCCAATATTTTCCATCTCCATTAAGTTCAATTGTCTAATAAACTAGGTAGTCCTCTTTGGATATCATGATTTGTCTGGAAGGAGGAAAATGGGCAAGTTTCAATATGACTGGAGTCATAGTTTGGGTTATTAGTGTATTTTTAGCAGTTTTCAGCACATACAACGTAAGTCTAAGGGCTCAATCCTCAATTATGATGAGTGCCAAGGAAGCACAGCCTGTTTCCTTGAAGAATTATGCACAAAATTCTAACACTGCAAAAGAATGGACTTTCAAAAGATAGCAAGGAAGTAGAGTCCACTCATCATGTTAATCTAACCCAAAAAAAAAGCAACAAAATCTAGAAAGGATGAACATCAGAACTTCTAAACATGCAGAAAACCAGGCTTTCCCAACTTTCCAGCGGTCACTTCTATTCACAAATAGGTTTTCAAATGCCCAGAAAGATAGTATGACTTTGAACTAAAAAAATGAGGAAAGCAAGAACTTTAAGTAAATCAATTATTGGTACCTCAAGCTTTCTTCTCAAATTGTCATGTCCTTTAAGTAGGAAATGCACAGGAATGTAGCATGAAAGGAAAATTATCCACCCTATTGTCAGTACTAGAACCCTGCAGATGTAATTGATATAACATCAGAAAGCTAAAATAAAACAGTTCATTAATGTGACGACTCATCCTAAGGTAAGTCGTCATCAAAACCAAAGTGTTTTATGGATGCCCAATTTTAACACAGAGGCCGAAGAGAACCCAATGATATCTCAAAATTCCATTAAATAAGGAGTCCATAGATGCTAAAATTGGCTTAATTTGGCACAAGAGAGCAGGCCTCATTCTACAGAAAGCATTGCGTCAATTAATTGTGTGGGAGTAGAATGCTAACCTGACGGGGAACAATATCCCATATCGACACACCACACCGCAGCACCAAAGGGGAAATAGATATATGTTCCAATTCCATGGTTCTGGAGGATTTGACTTGAAACACCTTGTAAAGGTGTCCTGTTCAAAATCAGCAATTGAAATGGAGAAACGAAGAACAATTTAGTCCAACATTAAAAAAAAATAATGCTATTAAGTTCCTCTTATGTTTTGCTTTTACAAAACAATTTACAATACAATCCAAACTGAATTGAATAGAGTAAAATGATCTTTTTAGCCAACCCTCATTTGATCTAATTGAGTTGAATAAAAGTTTTGCATTAAAAAACATGTCAAAAATATTCATTTTCAGATAAAAATATCTTGCCAATCAATTGTTTTAGTTTAACTCAAACGGAAAATTACACTGACGAAAAACAAAAATCTGTTGAAATAAATTTAACAAAAAATATCAATTCACTTTCTGTTCCTAATTCTTTAGCTATTCTGCCGAGATTGAGACCCTCCAGTCATAAGACAATAACATTAATTGAGCTCGAATCATTTTCTTTTCCCATTCAATAAGGAGTTTCCTGGACTCGTTTTCTCAAAAACCAAACAATATTCCTATACACAACAACATCTAATAAAAAAACGCACAATTAACTCACGTCAACAATGGCGCCAGCAGCCTCCCTTAGGGTCGGAGAAATGTCAAGCAAATCACGCCTAGAAAAATCAGCAAAAATAGAAAAAAAAAATAAAAACTCAATAAGCCAGCTGTGTTTGGTAGCCGAGAAAGCCAGAGAAAACAGAAAGTCGAATAGGAAAAATTAGAGAGGCGTTTACAGGCGAAGCTTGCCGCGAGGTTCTTGAATAGAGACTCCAGAAGGAAGGTAGTCTTCAATATTGGGTCGATCCAAGTCCAATTCAGAGCTCGAGGTGTTTAGCTTACCTGGAGTAGCCATTTTTGGCTGTATTGTCTCTATCACAGAGAGAGAGAGAGAGAGAGAGAGTGAGGTGTATTCTGTAAAAACTGATAGAATTGATCTTTTTCTTTATTATGGTATTCAAATTTTTCTGTTCGTGGCAAAGGAAATGAGAGCTGTCTTTATGATAAACGGATGAGAAATATATGTCGTCCTTCTTTGCGCATACCAAAGCAAAGCAAGGCACCTCTCGTCTTTTAACTTCCCCTCTCTCCTAATTGACGAAATAAATTTTTAATGGGAAAGAAAAGAGCTTATCAGACGTACCGCATCTGATTTGGTAGTGATTTGTTTTTTTAAAGCAAACCGTAGAATGCATGAAGAGCCATAAAAGAGTAATAAGTAACATGAAATAGAGTCCCACTTGAAAACGAGCATCGCTATAGGACGCTGAATCGGTTTGATGAGTGGATTGCAATTAGACCAAATCAACTCGGTTCAACTATATTTTTTAATTTTTAATTTTTATGATTATTTGTAAAAAGATAACAAAATATACTGATAAATAATTTTACAATGAAAAAGGAATAATGTAATTATAAATGTATTATTATTTTTCAAACTATTTACCACCTAATATTAATATATAACTATTCATTTTTATGCTATTCATTATCTAACCCAAGTGTTATTATATATTCAACAAAATAATATATATATATTAAAATATAAGTTATAATAATTAAATATTATAATAATGTTGCATATCAAGAATGAATAACATATCAAATTATAAGGTTATTGTAGTGTTTTTTTTTAAATATAGGGATATACAATGACAAAATTATAATTTTTTCATAATATAATTACTTAAAAAATCCTCAGGATCAGTATTCATTAACTTGTATTTTTTGTGAGAAAACCGGTGAAGAGGGTATTTAGAGCAAAACAACATCAAGCAGAAAGGTATAAAAATGCAGTTGCATGTTTAAAATCTCCACCAGATGTGAAGATGGAATTGGAAAATTACATGATTTATAAAAACATATAAACAATTGAATTGTACGGCTTACAACTAGATGATTTTGACGGCGTTGAAATAGAGATGATGTAGCTCACAAATTGGCTGTGAGTAGAAAAAGGGTAGGTAAGAATACAATAGAAGTAGATGGTAGTGGTGGCAATTAGAAGGAAAATGCAAATGGTTATTGAATTTGAACCAAATGGTTATTTGCAGATTGTTTAGCTAAAAAATGTGTTGATGCACTGAAACCTTTTGTGGCGTAGGTTTAAGTTCATTGCTTTTGTTTTTTTCCATTTGGATATTATTCTAGTTCTTTTTATTCTTATCTCAATAAAAAACACTATAATTTTCTGCTTTTGGATATATTACTGTGTATTTCTTGTAAGTTTTTTCACTTAACTTTCTCATATTAGGTTTGGGTATATTGGGAAATCCAGTTGGACTTGTACTTGAGCATGTTGCGAACATAATTGGAGTGTATAGTAACATTTTTTCCCTAATTCCCATTCAATTAATATGTTCAATATCTAGTATATTACATGTGTCTACAAAATATAAATAACAAATTGATTATTAAACATGTAACATAATTATATTTATAAGAGAAAAATGGGCCTAAGCATTAAATGATAATTGATCCAATATCTCTAAATGATAATTTACATGGTGATGTGGGTAGGGCATATGAAGTTAGGGAAATAAGGACATGCACTGGGCAACCGGCATCAAGATTAAGAATATTAAGTTTATGAGAAGAGACTGATTTAGAGGAAAATGAAGAGACTGAGGATGATATTAAATTTGATAAGGAGGAAGAAGTGACATATAATGATAATAATAATATAATGGATATAAAAGGAGATCACTAGAGATGAAAACCTTAAGAACTAAAATTTTAAGTTTATATGACAATTTTGATTATGTTACATTTCATTTACAAGTCTAATGTGCCTTTTGAAATTAATCTTTAAATGCATAATTCTAATTCTAAATGCATGATATAATTCTTTAATAATACATCTATAATTCTAAATTATATAATGCTCCTTGGAACCAATAGAAAAATTCTAAATTTTGAGTTATCTAGAATTTTTAAATCCTCATTTCACTCGAGCAAGTGCCTCCGAAAATAAATGACCTTATCACCTCAAGAGCGCCGGATGCCTTTATTGGAATTAAGTAGACAAAAAAAAGAAGATTGGGGATTCCTTCTTTAAAAAGGAAAAATTCAATTTTATAAGAATAATGGTAGTTGAGCTTTCAAAAAGATAAATATTTTTTTATGGAAGAAGATGTGAGGCTCTGACCTAAGTATCAAGTTCAATCCACTAAATGAGATCAAAATACACATTTTGGGTTAGGTTCATTGAAAATGTTTCATAGAATCACCACTTCAAATTTAATTTTAAAGTAAACGTAAGAAAAACCTTTAATTAACTCTAATTAGAAAATTTAGGGACTAGGTTTTCAGTTTAAACAAGCATTTAATTGACATTTTTAGTTAATCCTTAATCTCAAATGAAATTAGAATTAAGGAGATGAAGAGAACCAACAGTTTATAATAAAGCAATAAAATAAATTGTAAACAAAACAATAAAATAAAAGTGAGGAAGCATTGCCTCTAGCTTGTTTATGAGAATTTCTAAAGCAATCACACATCTCCTAATCTAAAAATAAATGACAAAGAAGGGAGAAAGATTTTTAAGGGGCATTATGATTCGTAGCTTGAGTTTAAAGAGTCGAACATGCCTACTTTTCCGTTTGAATGAGAATTAAAACCAAATAGTTCTTTCCTGTTGTGAAATTAGGCTTGGTTCATTTTAATTTTGGAAGGTGTATTGACTTTCATTTATCATGTTTTAGGCTTTAATCACCCTTTTCAAGAAAAATAGTTAATTTAGGCTCTAATCATCGCTTTTAGAAAAAGAAGGCTTTTAGGAGAAGAGAGATAATATGGAGACAAAATTCATTGAGAACTTTGTTGGCTCAAGGTTTACTTCTCCTCTTGATTTTGATGATTATTTTTAAAACCAAATAAATTTATATATTATGTTTGTGCTAAAAATATTTTATGCAGAAATTATTATTGAAGATCAATTGAAGAAATTATTTTCCTACATGCAAAACATTTGCTTAAGACCATGAAGACTTGGAAGAATTATTTTTGGGTTGGTATGTGTCTTAAGAAATTAATGTAGGTTTGAGAGAAATAATGATTATAAACACAAAATTAAATTTTTTCTATCTCTTAAAAATTATTTTTAAATGTTTTAAATAAGAAAACTGAAAGTAATGATCAAAAGATTTTCTTCATGTTTCTCTTCTCAAAATATCTTTGGAGCAAATCGTAGTTAACGGCTATTTAATATATTTTTGATCTGCAGCTGTATTTTTGAACTCAATTGTCAGAATTCTGCTACAACTGTTAACTTTCTGATTTTAAATACAACTCATGGTTTACTGCACCGTCCCTTTTCATTTAATGCTAGCTGCCGTGCATGCTTAAACCAAAGGACAAGTTCATTAAATACTCCTCATGCCTCACCTTGGTTTAGCAAAAAACGTGATAGACTCATTTGATTCTCTCAATTTTAAACGTTATTAAAGTGAACTTATCATCTCCCTATAAAAGATTTTCTGTTTCTTCTTGTTAACGTTGGACAAGAGTTGGAGCCATTGTTTAAGCTTTCAAAATCTCTCAAAGCTCTCTCTCTAATCCCTCTTCGTTTTCTTTTCATCGTTTGTTCTTCAAGAGATATCATCCAAGTGAAAAAATTTTCTATTTTCATCTCTTTTTGAAGAATAGATCTGTGTTTCTGAGTTTGAATCTGTATTCTGTTCTTCTGTGCTTATAATTGCATTTTTCTCTTTTCATATAGATTTGTGTAATCTGTTGTGGTTAGAAATCTTTAAATGAAATATATTTGTGTAATAGCTTAGTTGAGAAGTTATTGTGTTTTTAGGTTATCAAGCGACCTTCTCCATGTGTGAGATTTTAATGTCTTGATTTGAGTTTTCTAATCTCTATAAAACAGAAAAGGGTAGAGGTTAGCGAGAACATGTCTAATCTAGTCTGTTAAGGTTAGATTTAGGTGATTAAATTTATTTCCTTGTACTTGATGGTTTGTCTCTTACCCTTGAAAAGAGATAACATAGTGGAGGATCTCAAGATGTGTCTTGGGGAGTGGATGTAGGCGAGTTAGTGTCGAACCACTATAAATCTCTGTGTTCATCTTCTTTTACTTTCTGAAGTTCTGCTTGATCTTATTCTGTTTATACAAATGTTTATATTTCCAAAAATCCAAACTTGTTTAAGGTTCAATTGCTAAATATGAACGAGCTCAATCTCTGTAGAAAATTAGAACTCTGGATTCTGTATTGTAATCTTCTCAAGTTCTAATCTATCATTTTACATTCAATACACTTTCTAATCTTATAGAAGCCTTGTGAAGAAGTTCTAAACGCAAATACTTCACTTCGCAAAGTCTTTCTAAACTTGCAGTAGCTTTGTGAAGCTATTCTAAACTTGATAACATTACTTCACTGAGCTGTTCTAATCTTACAAAAAGACTTGTGAGTCAGTTCTAAATAGTCATTCTAATCTTGGAACTGTGTTGTAAGAATGTTCTAAACTGAATATCTGTTTATTATAAATACGTTCTAATTCTGCTGCAAATTGAATTCTAATCTGGTGTTTTCAAAAGCAAATTTTTTAGAAAACCCAAATCACCCCCCCCCCCCCTCTTGGGTTGTGCCATACCTATCATCGAGACCCACAATCTAGTATCAGAGCTCAGTCTCTTGACTTACCAAAGCTTACCAGCTTAAGAGAAAAGATCCCATGGCAGCCCCACTTCCTCTTAGCTCTTTAGAAGGTCAATCAATTTCTAGACCACCATTGTTCAATGGTTCAAATTACTCTTATTGGAAAACTAGAATGGAAAATTTCATTAAATCAGTTGATATAAATTATTGGAGGAACATTATCAATGGTCCTCGTGTTCCTATGAAAACTGTTGAAAATGAAAGAGTTCCAAAAGCAGAAGAGGAATATATTGATGCCGATTGGAGTGATATCGCTGTAAATGCCAAAGCTATTAATATACTTCACTGTGCATTAGACTTTGCAGAGTATAACAAAGTTTCTGGATGTAAGTCAGCAAGAGAAGTTTGGGAGAAACTGAGAGTAACCTATGAGGGTACTGATCGTGTAAAGGAATCCAGAATCAACATCCTTTGGAGAGAATACAAAATGTTCAGCATGAAAGAAGGAGAAACTATCGCCGAGCTAAATTCCAGATTCACCAATATAGTAAATCCTTTGAGAACTCTTGGAAAGGAAATTCCTGAAGAAGAGCTTGTTAAGAAAATCCTTAGAATTCTACCTAAAAATTGGGATTCTATTAGAGCAGTTATGAACTACAAGGAGACTCCAATGACATATGATTACTTGATAGGAGCTCTCATTTCTGAAGAGATGAAATTCTCTTTGACTTTAGAAGATAAGAAAAAGAAAGGACTGGCCTTGAAAGTTGATCCTAGTGAAGAAAGCTTTTTTGATCTTGACAGTGACGACTTAGCACTTGTTGCTAGAAAATTCAAGAAGTTTTCTATTGGAGCAGTTATGAACTATAAGGAGACTCCAGTGACATATGATTACTTGATAGGAGCTCTGGTTTCTGAAGAGATGAAATTCTCCTTGACTTTTGAAGATAAGAAAAAGAAAGGACTAGCTTTGAAGGTCGATTCAAGTGATGAAAGCTCTTCTGATCTTGACAGTGATGACCTAGCGCTTGTTGCTAGAAAATTCAAGAAATTTTACAAGAAAGGTGGAAGGCCACAAAAAAGTTTCATCAAAAAGAACTTTTCACCTAAAAACAACAACCTACCAAAGAAAGAGCCTTCTGAAGTGGTTTGTTATGAGTGCAACAAACTTGGTCATATCAAGCAAAACTATCCTAGGTTGAAAAAGAAGTCAAAGAAAGACAAGCTGAAGCAAGTGTTTGTAGTTGCTTGGAGTGACTCAGACAAATCAAGTTCTAAAAGTCAAAGTGGCTAGCAGGAAGTCACAAATATCTACTTGATGGTCGTTACTAGTTCTGACTCTAAAGTAGACAACACTCTAATTTCAACACAAAGAGCTGAAAGTAGCAAAACAAATGCAGCAACTCATAAGGATGAAAAAAGCGATGTAAGTATCTCTGAACCTGAATCTGAAAGTGATATTCTAGATACTTATAATAACCTTTGTACTGAATTTGAAAAACTTGTTAAAAAGCATAAGGTTTTAAAGAAAGATTACAGAAAGTTGAAAATAGAATGTAATCACTTAAAAGATGTTTTTTATCAAGAAGTTACATGCAAAGATTTGATTATTGAGATCAAAGATCTAAAAAGTTGCAATGAAAAGTTTTCTGAAAATCTAAAATACTTTGAAGAGAAATGTAAAAATCTAAATTCTGAGAATGACTTTCTGAAAACTGAGATTAGAATTATAAAGTCAATTTCAGAATCGTTTTCTAAAGAAAAAATCAGTTCTAACTGTGATCGTGCTTTAAGAGAAAAACATGTTTCTATGAGTAAAAATGTCATTTTCAATGTTGTAAAATTAAAACATCAGAAACATATTGAAAATTCTGGCAATAATAATCAAAAGAAAAATCACAGCAAGAAAATTGGAAAAGGATCTACACCTGTTACCACTAATCCTCCAGGACCCAATGTATATTGGATACCTAAATCTGCGTGATATTTTCAAGTGTACCTTAGGAGCAAGCTGAGAACAGAAATGTGGTACATGGATAGCGCTTGCTCTAGGCATATGACTAGTGATAGAAAGAAATTCACTAGATTAGAAAAGAAGAAGGGAGGTACAGTGAGCTTTGGAGACAAAGCTAAAGGTAAAATTATTGGTATTGGTGTGGTAGGTCCTAATCCTTCAATAGAAGATGTATGTTTAGTAGAAGGATTACATTATAATTTGTTAAGTGTAAGTCAGATTTGTAATAAAAATAGAAGAGTGATCTTTGAGTCATCTCATTGTGAAGTTCAGAGTATGCATGATAACAAAACCTTATTTGTAGGTAAAAGATTTGGAAACATATACCTAGTAGATCTTTCTGATATGCATAACCTAGACATATGTTAGTTTCTGTTGACAATTTTAGTTGGTTATGGCATAGAAGACTTGGACATGCAAGTATGCACCTCATTTCTAAACTGTTAAAGAAAGATTTAGTTCGTGGTTTACCTAAATTAAAATTTGAAAAAGATCATATCTGCGATGCATGTCAATTGGGTAAACAAACCAGAACATCTTTCAAATCTAAGGGCATAGTTTCTGCTTCTAGACCTTTAGAATTGCTACATCTTGATTTGTTTGGACCTGTCACCCCATCTAGTCTTGGTGGTAAATCATATGCATTTGTCATAGTTGATGATTATTCTAGATTCACCTGGACTCTTTTCCTTAGAAATAAGGATGAGTCATATGACTTGTTTGTTCATTTTTGCAAGAGAATTCAAAATGAAAAAGGATACAACATCACTGCAATTAGAAGCGATCATGGAAGAGAATTTGAAAATCAGAAATTCAGTGATTTCTGCAAAGAATCAGGAATCTTCCATAACTTCTCAGCACCTAGAACATCCCAACAGAATGGAGTAGTTAAGCGAAAGAACAGAACTCTTCAAGAAATGGCCAGAACCATGCTAAGTAATTTTAAACTTCCAAAATACTTTTGGGCAGAAGCGGTAAACACAACATGTTATATTCTAAACAGGGCCTTGATAAGATCTAAACTTAAAAAGACTCTATATGAGCTTTACAAAGGCAGAAAGCTAAACATTGGCTATTTTCACATATTTGGGTGTAAATTCTTTATTCTAGATAACAAGAAAAATCATATTTCTAAATTTGATGCAGAATCTTATGAAGGAATTTTTCTAGGTTATTCTAATAACAGTAAAGCATATAAGGTGTTTAATAAAAATACACTAGTTGTAGAAGAATCTATTCATGTTGTCTTTGACGAATCTGATTCTACTTCTAGAATTTTAGAAAGTGATGATGTTGTAGACTTTGATCAAGAAGAACAGACTGAACAATCAGAATAACTAGAACAACCAGAAAATATGCAAAATGAAGATAATCAGGCTGAATCAGAGGACAAACATGAAGTTCAGAAGTCACAGAAAACCAAATGCCAGAAACAGAAAATGAGCATTCTAACTTGCTAAAAGAGTGGCGATTCCACAAGTATCATCCTCAAGAGGATATCATTTATAACCCTTCAGAAAGGATGATGACTAGAGCTCAACTTAGAAGATACTTTGGTAATGTTGCTTTCGTTTCTCAAATAGAACCTAAGAATATTGATGAAGCTCAAAATAATGAGAGTTGGATTCTTGCTATGCAAGAAGAACTCAATCAGTTTGAGCTAAACCAAGTTTAAAAATTTGTTTCTAGACCTAAAAATCATTCTGTTAATAGAACTAAATGGGTGTTTAGAAATAAGCTTGACGAACATGGTAATGTTGTGAGAAACAAAGCTAGGTTAGTGGCTCAAGATTACAACCAAGAAGAGGGCATCGATTTTAATGAGACTTTTGCCCCGGTTGCTAGACCTGAGGCCATTAGAATGCTTTGTGTATTTGCATGCTTTAAAAACTTCATGCTATATCAAATGGATGTAAAAAGTGCTTTCTTGAATGATTTTCTAAATGAAGAGGTGTATGTTGAACAACCACCCGGTTTTGAAGTTTATGAAAAGCCAAACCATGTTTATAAACTTACTAAAGCACTTTATGGTTTAAAACAAGCTCTAAGAGCTTGGTCTAAAAGATTGAGTGAGTATCTAATTGAAAATGGTTTTTCTAGAGGAAAGGTGAACACTACACTATTTAGAAAAAAGAAAGCATATGATAATCTAGTTGTACAAATCTATGTTGATGACATAATCTTTGGTTCTACTAATGACCTTATTTGTAAGGAATTTTCTAAGATTATGCAGGGTGAATTTGAAATGAGTATGATGGGAGAGTTGAACTTCTTCCTTGCGCTTCAAATTAAACAATGTGACAATGGAATCTTTATAAACCAAGGCAAGTACACATGTGAACTTCTAAAAAGGTTCAAAATGAATAATGCTAAGGTATGTAGCACTCCTATGAGCCCATCCTCAAAATTAGAAAAGGATGTGGACATAAAATTGTTTAGAAGTATGATTAGTTCTTTACTATACCTAATTGCAAGCAGGCCTGACATTCACTTTAGTGTGTCTCTATATGCAAGATTTCAGTCAAAACCCAAAGAATCACACTTAACTCCTGTAAAAAGAATTCTTAGATATCTTTGTGGTACTTCTAATCTTAGCTTGTGGTATTCAAAAGACGATACATTTGATCTTGTTGGGTATAGTGATTCTGATTTTGTAGGAAGCAGAGTAGATAGAAAAAGTACGTCTAGAACTTATCAGTTTTTGGGTAGCGCCCTTGTATCTTGGTTCAGCAAGAAGCACACATCTGTGGCTCTTTCTACTGTAGAAGCAGAATACATAGCTGCTGGAAGTTGTGTTGCACAAGTTCTATGGATCAAACAACAGTTAGCAAATTACAGTCTGAAATTAGAAACGATTCCAATTAGATGCGATAACACAAGAGCTATCAACCTCTCTAAAAATCTAGTCCAGCATTCTAGAACCAAGCATATAGAACTCAGGCACCACTTCATTCGAGATCATATTCAGAAAGGTAATATAGTGGTTGAGTTCATCCCTACAAAAAAGCAATTGGTGGATATTTTCACTAAACCATTAAATGAAAGCCAATTCTGCTTAATTAGAAGAGAACTAGGTATATTGGTTCTAAATTCTTAACTTTAGAACTCAGTAAGTAAGTTTTAAATGCTTTCTGTAAATGAAAAAGAGGAACACTATGGTATGCATTTTGATATTGAATCTATGTCATTTTGTGTCTATGTGATTAGAATGATAAATCGAATTCTGATGTTGAATTCTAATCTAACCATCTACATCAAAATTCAAACTCTATCAGACACATTAAATGTTTATTATATTTCTTATGTATTCTATTTTTGTTTTTGTTTTTATTTATTTTTTTATAGCAAAAATAGCTGTAGGATATTTATTATAGGGGTTATCAAGAGTCAAGTCAGTTACTTTCCCTCTCCTCTCAAAAACTGCTTTTTGTATTTAAATTTCAAATTAATGAAACTGCCCTCTTCTCTCTCCCATGTTTCTGACACCATCAACACCAGCTTTTTATTTTTTTTCTCTTTCCTCATTTAATCAACAACTTCTTCATGAAGCTGTTTCTCTCTCTCCTTCCCAAAATAAAAACTCAAATCAATTTTTCCTCTCTCCTTCTGCATCCTTTATCTTTCTCTCACTCTCGCTCTGCTCATTCTTTTCCTCTGCCAAATCGAAACCTCAAAACCCTAAATAGCACAAAATGTCCAGTTCTTCCCATTCCTCCGCAGCCATGACTACTGAAGAGCTACAAACTCGTTGGAGGATCTCAAGATGCGTCTTGGGGAGTGGATGTAGGTAAGTTAGTGCCGAACCACTATAAATCTCTGTATTCATCTTCTTTTACTTTCTGAAATTCTGCTTGATCTTATTCTGTTTACATAAATGTTTATATTTCTAAAAATACAAACTTGTTGAAGGTTCAATTGCTAAATGTGAATGAGCTCAATCTCTGTAGAAAATTAGAACTCTTGATTTCTGTATTGTGATCTTCTCAAGTTCTAATTTGTCATTTTACATTCAATACACTTTCTAATCTTATAGGAGCCTTGTGAAGAAGTTCTAAACGCAAATACTTCACTTTGCAAAGTCTTTCTAAACTTGCAGTAGCTTTGTGAAGCTGTTCTAAACTTAGTAACATTACTTCATTGAGCTGTTCTAATCTTGCAAAAAGACTTGTGATTCAGTTCTAAGTTCAATTATTGTATTTCACATAGTCGTTCTAATCTTGGAACTGTGTTGTAAGAATGTTCTAAACTGAATATTTGTTTCTTACAAATATGTTCTAATTCTGCTGTAAATAGAATGCCACTACAAATTTTTTAGAAAATCTAATTCACCCCCGTCTTGGGTTGTTCCATACCTATCATCGAGACCCACAAACTTACCTTGGCCTTAGGGTGTGAACCCCTGCGAGATGGACCAAAAGATTGACCTTCTTGACTCATTCTTTAGATTGATTAGCGAGGTGAGGACCTAACCATCTTGGAGTTTCAATTTAGCTTGGTCCTCGACTTTAAGGAGAAATCTAAATCTAAGCCAAGTATGGAGGGTTGGATGATAAAGGCTTTTTATGAAGGTTTGGTGGACTAACGAGTCTCCAAAATCAAAGGTGGAAACCTTAAAAATCTAGTTTAAGAAAAAAATGTTAGGGTGAAAGTGAATTTAGAGGAATATCGCCCCACTTACTTAGAATACTCAAGAAGGATAGAAGATGAGCAAAGAGCTAGAGAATCAAAGAAACATTCTAGTAACGCCTCTAGAATACATTTTGAAAGGAACAAGAGATTCAGAAAGACTTTTGTGTTTAGAAAGCCAAAATGAGTTTTTATTTATAGAAAAATGGATCATGGATGAATTACAAGCTAAACAAGTTAGATTCAATATTAACACCACATTATCACCATGCTTTAACCACCATAAGCCTAGAGGTTAACCGCCATGCCTGCATTATTATCGCTAGGGTTGGGTAGTTAGGGTTTTTGTGTGTCTAATTTAAATGTCTTGATTTGGTTTATGGGCTAATTCAACTTTGATTTTGGCCCACGATATACAATTTGAAAATTTTAGATGTCTAGTTTTTAATCTAACTTGAATCACCAAAAAATTCCATATGTAGCTTGAGTTATGATTAAAAGAGTAAAAAAGGGTCACTTTTGAGTTCTCTTAATTTGGAATAATTTTATGTCCGTTCATAGCCCTTTTCAACTTGGTTTTCAATGTTCTATATACCATTGAAAAGAACCTACTGTCTAATTTCCAATGGTATTAAGATTTTCCCAAAATTCCATATGTGGAAATATTTATGACTAAAAGAGTGAATAAATGTTGTATTTGACTTCAAGGTTAACCTCAGATTTGTTTTGGTTTGAACCACACAATTTTTAATTGATTTGCCACGATATGAGAGTGTAAAAATGCGTGTTCATATAAGTTCATTGCGTCAAAATATAGATTAGAAGGATATCTAAATTTAGATATTAATCCTTCCACTTCGAGGAGGATTTCTCCAACTTGAGAAAATAAAATAAAATTGGGATGTTCTTCTAGCCATGCAGGTGATTTTTTAAAAAAATTGATTACATTGGACTATTGGAGATGGTAAGCAAATAAAAGTTTGGTTGGATAGTTGGATCCAAGATATTCCTTTAAGATGTTTCTTTCTAAAGCTTTTTCTATTAGTAAAAGAAAAATGGTATTGTGCAAGACAATGTGGGTTTTTTCATGAAAGTAAATGGATTTTGTTAATTGAATGGATAATAAAACTTATGAGCTTTGAAGAAGACCTATGGGTATGATCTCGTTAATTTTCTCTAAAATAATAATATGTTAGGTACAAAAGAAGACAAAATGGTTTGAGTCTTTGACAACTGATGTCACTTTTACTCTAAAAATCCTAACCTTCCCATGAAGACAAAGAGTTTAGTAGTACCCTTGTGCTTTTTAATCTCATAGATAGTTGGGCTAATTTCATCCCCTTAAAGGTTAGAGCTTTTGTTTAGAAAGCCTTCTTAAATTATTTACCATACAAGCTTAATTTGCTAAATAAGAAGGCTGATCGTAAACACAAATGAGGTAAGCTGCCTTATATGTAATGAAGTTGAGGAATCAGTGGATCACGTTGTTAGCTTGTTTTACATAAATGGCACGAAAGGCTATTTTGAGGTGGTGAAATGTTAATGCATGATTCTCATTTCCCTTTAGAAGCCTTGGATGGAAATAGGAGGGTCTTATTTTCTAAAAAGGTCTAAAGCACCCTTGGATTATGATTTTCTTTATTACAACTTGGTCCCTTTGGCTCCATGGAATAAATGCATTTTTAAAAGAGAAATTGATAATTATGGCATGGTTTTGGAAAATATCAAGCTCCAGAGTTATGAACTTCTAAAATGTAAATGTCCAAATTTTCTTTATGGTCTAAATGAATTATTGAGCAATTAGTACTAGTATGCAATAATTTTATCAAAAAGACAATTGGTTCGAATAGGTTCTTGCTTGATTGGGAATGCCCTCCAGTTAAATTTCCATATAGATAGCTTTGCATCTTTGCATTAGAAAACTAGGGTTAGCGGTATAAGAAAGGTCTTGAGAGACTCTAATGGAGTAGCTAAATGCTTGCTTTGAAATCTTTAGGGGTTTGGACTCTAGTAAAGGAAAACTTCTTGCAATCTATAAGGCAGTTGACATATTTTGTTCCTCCACTTATAAGCTTATCCTCTTAATAGTGGAATCTAATTCGAAAATGGCCATTAGTCGGGTTTTCAAGATCTCCTATCTATTAAAGTGGTGGAAATCACTAAGTCCCTCTAAGAAATAGTGAAGTCTTTGAATCTAATAGAGCTTCATCAAGTGGCTCGCAAAAGAAAGAGATGTCCTAACATCCTTACTAACAAAGGAGTAGTGGCTGGCTCATCTTTTTTTAGAATAAGTGCTATGTTACTAATATGTCCCATGGTTATTAATGATTTTGCTTGATTTTTGGCAAGAAGTTAGGCAATCCTAGAGTTTTATTTGAGGGTGGACTATTGATTTATAGTTGCTATAGATAAGTAGGTGAGATGTAAAGACATTTGACTTATAGTTGTAATTTACCAAGGGCTTCTTGGTTTTGTCTGTAGTTTTTATTCTTACCTCAAGAATTTCTCTAGTTATTGGCACCTTGTTTGCTCTTGTTGATTGATGTACTTTAAAAACTAGTATTTTCACTTAATTCTCTCTAAATTAGTTTTAGATGTATTGAGAGATCTATTGATCTGGATTTAAACATTAGAGTTTATTAAGTTTTTGTGGTAATATTAATAAAAAAATACTTTTTTTTCATTCAAATAATTTATGATGTAATTAATAGAATGAAACAAATAATAAACAGTAATCAAATAGTCAAAATTATAAATACGGTTTCATTCATTTGTCAATTTGAAAGCGATTTGAAAAAGTATTCATTGTTATTAAAAATAATAAAAATTAGGTAAAAGTTTGCGCATGGCACATATTTTTTTTCTGTATTTAGTATAATTGTATTTAGTATATATTTTTTTGAATTTACCACGAGATGTTCACAGCTATATCCATTTAACAATTTACAGGTCTAACTAATCATCGTTTGCACTGAGCACCAAGTAAAGTGCTGATTCAAGGGAAATTTGCATTGCAAGGAATTTGAACTAATAATCTATGTCATGAAATTCGCCCCATGTAGGTGCTTTCCGGCCACTTGAGCTAACCCTTTGATTTATATTTAGCATATATTGTTTCTTAGTCCACATGTACTCTTCACAATTTAGAAAATTAATATTTTAAAACAGTGACTTTAATATAATATTATGTTTATTTAGAAAGTTTAGAAAATTAACAAGTTGCAAGTAAATATTTACTTTATACACGAAAATGTTTTATTATAAATTATAATATTATGAAGAGTTTATATGGTTAAAAATCTTAAAACATTTACAAAATAGAAAAAAGAATATTTCATGAAATAATAAATTAAATAATTAAATAACTTGTTAAAGAAATAATATATTTATCATAATAAAATGTTATTATAATTTTAAAACTAAATTTTAATCAAAATAAGAATTACTCATCAACCAATTTAAATTTTCTTATGACAGTTTAAAATTTTCATATTTGTACCACGTATTCAAACTCGTGTCTGTTTTAATGGATGACAATTTAAATTTAATTTATTTAATTTTTCATATATAATATGGAACATCCCTTTTTATTTTAAAATTTAGTTAAATTAAAAATCCAAATTGTCGATCTCATAAGATACAAGTGCATATTCCAAGCTCCCAAGCTCAAGTTCGCAAAGCGTGGGGCTCAAGCCTAAAGGAATGTTGTCGAAATTTGCCTAGTTGAGAACAATTCAAGAATAAATATTAAATATTAGATATCAAGTTAATTATTAAAATATGAATACTATTTAAATTAATTATGCTAAACTCAAATATCTATTATATTACAATATTATTATTAAGTAAATTGAAGAATAATCTAGAACTTAACTAAACCATAATTTGAACTGTTTAAATCATTAAAAACCAAAGTTTGAACTGATTGGATTGAACCAAATTCGATTTGAATCGAACCGGACTATATATGATTGGGACTACTCCTAAATATCAATTAACATTAATATTAATAATAATAATAATTTTTAAACATCTCCAAGATATTTATTATTTTATTAGTCACAGTTACTAATTTTTTTAAATATATCATATTAATTAAAATGAATAATTATATTATTTTGATTATTTTAGATAAATCATATTAATTGAACTTTAGATAATCCATATTAAATAATCAATTAATTAAAAATTAATTAAAATAGCCTATCGTTTAAATTTCATTTTTTAGATAAATTAAATTTCAAATATTATAATTATTCAAATATTATCTATATTCTAATTTAAAATATTTTAATTGGCCATACCTAATGATATTATAGGATATATAAAATTTCACCAAGGACATTTTAGGAAATTCTATTATTTCCTCTCTCATTTCTACATTTATATATTTATGAATAGATCATAAATTATAGATGAAAATAAAAAAAAAATTGTTTTTTTTTCCGGTAAATAAAGAAGTTAAGCAATGCTAGCTAGCAAGAGAACAGACAAAGCCAACGAAACATCATGAGGCAACCAAGTCAAAATGTCAACAGGAGAAGAATCAAGAATCTGAAGAACCGTCAGTTGAGAAGAGGTAAAATTAGATAATCAATTTGCACAAACATTTGCCTAAACGATACACATGGGAGAGATGGAAACGAAACCCAGGGTGAGTAAGCATTAGTGCCAGCAAATGGTATGAGATGAAACAATAAGAATGTGTTAAACAATAATTTTTTGAGTAATCTTTAGAGTTTTGATCGGTCAAAACGTTAAACTCTATTTATAACAGTTAAATGCTATTAAAATAACTAATAATTATAAAAAAATAATTAATTTTACCGAATAGATCGTAAGCCTGAAATGGTAATTGCTATTCAAAGGGATCCCTACCAACAATAAAGGAGCCCAATTTTTAATAGGGCAAAAAATATATTTGTCATTTCACAGGTTCTGAATAAAAAATACAACTTATTAAAAGAAAAGCTTAAAAATAGTGTAATTATATAAATAAATATATTACATGCGGTCAAAACTTTCTTAATGAGAATAGTATAAATAACAACAAAATACTAGATATTTTTTTAGTATATATGACTTTCAAGAAAAAGAATAATTTCCTAAAATTTACATATTAGAATTTACAATACAAATAACTATTAGTATTTAAAATTTTAAATATGTTATTGGCATTTAAAAATTTGATTAATTCAATTTCATATTTTTTTAAAAAACTATCAAAATAGAATTATGAATTATAATATTAAATCCTTTTTTGAATAAATTAAATATCATATGTGTTTATCCCATAGTTTTGAAAACCGGACCAGCCGGTTCGACCTGTTTGACCGGGAACCGGGCTGTGGTCCGATTCGGATCGCATTGAAAAATCGGGCAGTGAAAAAATCAGAGTGAACCGGTCAAAATCGGTCAAAAACCGGCGAACTGAACAGGTAAAAAATCGGTTCGATTCAAATCTAGGTATTTTCCAGAAATAATGGATTTTTTTTAAATTTGAGCCTCCAAAAAATTAGGCTCACTAATTTTTTAATCTTTGGGCCTTTTTATTTATAAACCTAAATCCTAATATATTAATGAAATGAAAAATAATAATATATTTTATGGTAATTAATTTTTTTTATTTTAAATTTATTCATATTTTATTTTTTTAAATTATTTACTAATTTTTATTTTTTTTATAAAATTCAAATTTGAAAATTTTTTTATTTGAGTTCAAATCTTTTTTTTAACCTATATTTTTAATTTTATTTAATAAATATATTTAAAAATATTATATATAAAAATCGGGTTCAACCGTATTGAACCCGATCGATCCCTCTGGTTTGATGAACCCCTACTTTTACAGGTTCACTGACTGGTCCGGTTCTCAGAATACTGATTTATTCAATAAATTTAGTATTCTAAAGTTCTTTTAAGTGTTTAAGTTTTAATTAAATAATCAATAATAACAATTCAAATTTAAATTTACAATATTATTGCATGAATTTTATGTATTCGTAAAATGAAATAAAATCTAAAATTAAAGTTAATAAAGGAATATAAAATTAAATAACTTAAAATTAAAATTAATGATATAAGTTGTTTAATGGCAAAAAAAAATAATTTGTGAAAATTATGGGATTTTAACTAACTAAATCTGTATAAAAACTAACTAAAATTATTTTTGTCTAAGAACTAATTAAAATTAGGTAAAAATTAACTAAAAAAAAATATAAAATCGCTATTGCTAAAGTTTGATTCCTAGTTTAGGGGCTTGAGATGAGACACAAGAACCATACCACTAAGCTAAAAAGTTCATCAAAATCCACTGCTAAGATATTCATTTTTTCTTTTTTTTTTCCTTTTTTTTTACATATCCTCAGTTTGATTTGCAATTGTAATAGGATTATTATTGGACTTAAATTCATAGGATTTTGGGTTTTCAATAATGTGTTTAGCTTTTGTTGTAAAATTTTTTGTGCATGAAACTTTTTTTTAGTGTAAACCATCGATATCCGGACTCTGTTATTAGGGACCGCTTAATCTATAATATATATAAAAGTACGAATAGGGGGACATTTGGTCCCAAAACGCCCCTACATATTCTAATTGATAAAAAATATTATCAAGGATAATTTAGTTTTAATAGCTAAGTTGGGACCACATTATGTTTATTTTCTTATTCTAATTATTATTATTATAATTTTAAACTAATCTTATTCTAATTAGAAATTTATTTGTTAATACGATTCTAATTATCTATCTTAATCTATCTATAATATAAATAAAAGTACGAATGGGGGGAACATTGGTTCCCAAAATGTCCCTACGTATTTTAATTGATAAAAAATATTATTAAAGACAATTTAGTCTTAATAGCTAAGTTGGGACCACATTGTGTTTATTTTCCTATTCTAATTATTATTATTATTATAATTTTAATATAATCTTATTCTAATTAGAAATTTATTCTTTAATGCGATTCTAATTAGAAATCTGTTCTATCATACCATTATATATAGATGTTTGGTTTTGATTATTTTTTGCTATCAATAATTTGTTGCTTTTACTATTTTGAATTAAAATTATTAAATTTATGATCATGTCTTCTTCTTGTAGTAAGTATTAACTCTCTCTATTTATAAATTAATAGAATAGTTGTTATTTATATTTATTATAATTTAGTATCCTTATATCTTTTTATTTCTTTTTAAAGTTATAAATTAGAAAATATATATAAAATATTTTTCTTCCCACCTTATGAGACCAAGATGGACCTGAGTTCTCTTATATGTTGAATCGAGCTCTAGGAGACACTCAGACTTCTTGATCCTCTGCATTATGATACAATAAATCATAAACAAAACAATTATACTAGCGGTCATACACAAGAATCACATAATACCTAATTTAGTCATATAATACCTAATCCTTCAATCAAATAATCTCAACATTGCCTCTAACAGAAGTTGGAGAAATTAAAACTTACTATGAAATTGAATTTAGTAATCCTTATTATTATATTTTTTGTATTATTATGTTTACAACATATAATTAAATATCTTTATTAGCTATCGTTACAATGTTACACTTGCGGTGATATTGAAAATATTCAAACTGTTAACAAGTAAGAATGCTATTTATTTCAAAAATTTTATACAATATTAGTGATTGGTTGTTGTAATATTTTTAATTAGATATATAATGTCTATGGATAGTTTTGTAATGTCTTTTAATTTATTTTACAGGTATAATGTCAATTTCAGTATAGTTTATATATATAATAAATTTTTGAAATAAAAAAAAATAAATTATGTAATGAGTGCAAATAACATGTATCTACGTGCAACGCACGTTTTAAAAAACTAGTCTAGCTTAAGTGTAAATAATTGGTATCCAAACTATATTATCAGAGACCACCTAATCTTGCTCGGGGCTTAGTTAGAGTTAAGATTTTTCCCCTCCCTATAGGTGTGTTTAGCGAAATCGAACTTGAGAGTTCTTTCCATATGTTCAACCTACATTGTCAACTGAGCCACATTTCATAGGGTTTGTATGTGAAATTGTAACACCCACCGCCCAATCCCGGAGGACTAGACGACAAATGTCACATTCAGTGCCGGAGCACCGTCTTATCTTACTAAATAATTCCATATCATTTATTAGAAGTGGCTAAATTTTCAAAAAGAGGCAAGCGTTTTTTTTTTTAAAAACAAGGTTTAAGGAAATTCTTACGAAAAATTTGCAAGAGCTTCTCTTAAAAATCAACTTGCCATACAAAAAAAATAGATACACTTTCAATATTTATTCCTCCAAACCCCAAACTCCAAATCAATACAATAAATCACACAGCACTTCTAAATACTCACATCAATTCACTTAGGTCCTATCATATTATATTACCGTTCATTCAAAGAATTGATTACTATTAACCATACACTTCAAATTCACATAAAGATACACAAATCTCATTAAATTACAAACTTAATATATATAACCTCAATCTTTTTACAATACTTTTATACATGTCATAATATATCCTATACATGTCCTACCCAAAGTAAATTTTTCTTCTCTTATACTAAGCCTCCGGTCCTCGAGTAGCACCCATTGTCCCAAACCTGCGCGTGATAAAAATCGACACGCTGAGTATATCACTCAGTGGTGCTAAATAACTTAATAGTAGAATAAATAAGGGTGCCTAAGGAACAACTTAAAATATAATTTCAAATACTAAAATCAAATACAAAAATACCGAAAGTATATAAATCAAATTAAGATATTTTGAAAATCATAAGTAAGTCCATTCTTAAGAATAAATTCATAGTTCCATAAACACAAAAAACATTCTATAGATACAAATATATTTCCATTTTCCTTTATGACAAAACAGAACATAACTTATTCTTAGTTGAGGGCTCATATGTATACTGAGAAAAATATAATCAAATTCGATTTCAGAGACAGCAGACACAGAGATGTGGCTTATGAAAGCGCCACCAGAGCAGAGATGTGACCTGTGAAAGCGCCACCAGAGTATAATAGGCGCGTCCGCTTATCTAGAGAGGGCTGATAACCCTAGCATATGATTATAGCTCATATCATAACAGAGAGGTATTAAAGCCGAGCATGCTCATCTTACAGAGTAAATCTCATCTTACCATATTTCAACCATGCATACTTGAGCCCAAATCAAATTCATTTCTTAAGAGATAATCTTATTTCCTATACATAATTTCTTAGCAAAACCTTTCACAATTGCTTAGTTATTATTATAAAATTTCTTAACTTACAACTTCATTAAAAAGTCAAATTCATACTTATGAAACGCAAAGCTTCCCTTTCTCAATATATATACTTAAAATACAATTCAAAACTACTTAAATAAATGTTAAAAGTATTACTTATCATCAAATGACAATAAATTCCTTTTTTTCACTTTTTCAAGGCATCCTTTAAGTTGTATAAAATTCATAATAAGTTCAAAACCAAATATATTAAATACTATACAAAAATATACTTATCAAACATCAAATTATAAGTAAAATTAAACATAAAAATCAAGGGAACTCAAGCCCCATTTCCCCCATTATGCTTCAGCCTCTCTTATTAATGGAGGGGAAAGATTTTCTTTTCAAATTAACCACGTTTTTCATACTTAAACATCAAAACTTAAATTTTTCAAACGCATACTTAGCTTAAACTTATTTTTCTTAATTTCTTTAAAACTTACAACTTTTAAAGTTCATCAAAACCTACTCATGTTCTGTCACGACCCGTTTCCATGGGCCGGACAGGCACTAGGACCTGGGTAAGCTTAAGGCCCCCGAGGCCCGTAGTAAGCCTAATCTCTGATTTCAACACCATAATTACATGAAAATATTCTACAAGTTGGCCCATTATATTTTTAATGACTCAAACTATCACAGGGCCTTATT
>CANUEX010205927.1:0-11624 GCA_948099535.1 Jatropha multifida | reverse complement strand
CTGAGTTAGACTATTTAAATTCAGTTTTCGATTCGGTTCGCGGCATAAAATATTATTTTTCGTCAATTCTCATTGGTGAAAATTTACAATTAAATTTTAAATAAAAATTTTTTTAAAAATAAATTAATAGGTTATTTCAATTACTTACCTAGTCTATTAGAGAAAAGAATATATGAACATACACACAAACTCTTGAAACCCAAAATAGAAATATGTAGTTCTAGTTCTAGTTTTTTTCAATTTTATAAATATTATTTCTTTTAAGTCAAACATATTTAGGATATAAAAAATTATCAAGAAAATTAAAAACGCTTAATTAGGATATCATCTATTTATTGCAAAGGAGATATAAATCTCTTATTAAATTAAAGTGATAGTGGTTATAAATTAATTTAATAACGAAAAAGAAAATAATAAATAATAAATTTTTATTAAGAATAAAACTCTTTTAAGAACTCAACATATAAAAAAAATAGATTATATTAAAAAAATTATCAATTTGAATTCCAAAAATCACCTTGGAAATGCTATAATTTAATTAAATTTGATTTTAACGGATAAAAAATAAATAAAGCCAAGCTAATAAATAAAAATTACAAAACAAATCATTTTAGGATTCAATATTGATCGGTTAATGAGTTTATTCAAGTATTTTGTTTATCTATTATTCTAATTACAAATTTAAAATTAATTAATTAATTAATTAAATAATAAAAAAAAATTATATAAAAGAAACATTATATCATCTTCAAACAAACCCCCAATTTTTCCTATAATCATAAAAAGAGAGAGTATACTTTTTTTTCTTTTTTATTATATATTTATCTATTTAAAATATAATTTGTAGAAATTATATCTAATCAAATAATAAAATGTAATGTTTCTAACGAGTATTTGTTCCATTTATGATGATCGAATCCTCGATCTTATCTAAGGGAGAAGAGTATTGAACGACTCATCGAAACACTTATTGATATAAAATGTAATTTTCAAATTAGTTAAGACCAAAGCTATTTTAAGATATTCTAAATTTTACTGAGAGCGATATCAGAAATTTTATTATTCCCCGTTATTATCACATTTATATATAGTATAGAATAGATTAGATAATTTTATAAAATCCTTCCAAATCAATAATCTTTTGAATACTATCAAATTTATATGAATTTTTAAAAATCATAATTCAATGCTATCAGATTTTTATAAATTTTATAATAATCTAAATTGAATATCATAAGATTTTAATAGACTCTAAAAAAATTTAAGTCGTACCATTAAATTTTAAAATTTTTTAAATCTAATAGACACCTAATAATCCAATACACGCCTTTAGTCTTGTAACAAGTATATATGTCAATTAAGTAAAGCTAAGTTCAACCCTGTTTTCCTTCGATGATTAAAAACGGACTAATTTGTTAATTAAGTTAGATTTTAGGGCTAAATAACAATTATCTATAATTTAAATTTGGAAATGAGACAATGTGGGAGCCAATAGCAAGTGCGAATTAAGTTGACAAATTTTGAGTGTTGACTATCAATCGCCGAACGGAACGTGTTCACGCGACGTCCGTCGCTCTTCCACTCTGTCTTGTCCTCTTTAACAAAAATATTGTGGTTGGCTGTTGCTGTCTAGAGAGAGAGCGAAGAGAGAGTCAAGCAGAGGAAAGAAGAAGAGAAAGAGACTGCAAAAACAAGGTTGTTGTTTCAATGGCAACCTTTGCTTCCTTTCTATCCTCTTCTTCTCCTCCTCCTCCTCCTCTGCTCTTCTTCTCTTCCTCCCACCATAGCAACCTTCCTTGTTTCTCTCTCTCGTTTCCTTTCTCTCCTCTTCCTAACGCTGCTGGATCAAACCCTAGGAAAATCCGAACCCTAATTCTCGCTTCCTCCAATTCCGCCTCTTCGTTTGATGATTTGTTATTCGATCAGAAGTCGGGTTCAGCTGATAAGGTCAGTGATTAATATTTTGTTCTCTTTCTTGAATTCAAAATTTTTGGTAGTTTGTGCATTTGACGCATGTTTTTGTAGAGTTTAGCTCAATTTCAATTGCTTTTACTGTGTCCTTATTGAGGAATTGAATTCGTGCAAAGTTTAATATGATATGATTATAACTAGCTCTTTTTTTTTTTTTAATTGATTGCTTGTTCAGTTTCTTTGTGAACTAATGGAACTGGATAATTCAAGGCGTCCTTGATGATTCTTTTTTTACTAGTTATATTAGTTCTTGATGCTGCTGTTATAGCTATATAATTTAGTAAGTATTCATTAAAATGAAATGGTTGACTTCACTTTCTGATTATTTAATGCGAAATTAATGAGTGGTTGAATTACCTACTGCGTTATGTTTTGATCAACACTAGGGAATTCGGTACTCAACTATTTGTAGTTAAGCATCTAAATTCTCATTATGTTCACCTTCACGGATCTGTCCTATGTCAAATGAAAACACCATGCAGAAGGAGCTGCATACACGATGAATCTTTTGAATAGATATTTGGGTGTGTGAAATTAGCTTGGATACAATGCAAAGCATTCATGGTGAATCCTTATTGTTTTTGCTGGGCATATTAGTTGCTGTTGTTATCAATTGGTTGAACATTTGAACTGAACAATGCAATCTGGAATGATATTTGAAGTGATGGAATTCCACTATAGTTCTTTGCAAAATATGGGGTGTGATTAACTGAATTATGGAAAAGTCCTACGACTTAAATGTGGAAAAATATTTTTACCAAGATCGTTGGAAAACTCATCAAATTTGTGTTCAATAAATTGAAGAATTTGTAACAATCCACAATGAAGAGTTAATTCAGGGAAAGAAGGATTGCTTTATGTTTAGAATAGTTGAATGCTGTACCATTTATTAGAAAATGACATTACAGGATTAGATCTTCCATTCTAGAAAGGCAATGATGATTTATCATTGTATGATCATTTTGATTCAAATTTATGAACTTTGAACCTTCTGCATTATGTTTGGTGTATCCTCTTCACGTGCACACACACACTCACATGCTTACATGTGCCTATATGCATGATTTTTAGGGAGAGGAATAAATAGAATAAATTGTAGAGGATTCTTGATCTCAAAATTATTATTTTGGAATAAGTCGTCAATCTTAGACTTCACTGTTGCTTTCTTCTGATAAGGAACAAGGTCTATGAGTTATATCTATGAACTTCTTGCCCTTGGTTCTATATGGTTAAGTTTTTCTTTTGGCTTTTGTTGTTTTATTTCGATGCTTGTACATCACATGCAACCTAATTGAAGATTACCCAATCTACCTTCCACTTCTTGTCATTAATAGGTCCTGATAGTTACCAATGAAGACAATAATGAACAGTTAGGAAAATAATTTGCATACTATATTTTACAATTGCCCAGTTTTATTGTTTATTTTTCTCTCATATTGATTTCCAGCATTTGTTCTTTCAGAAATCAATTCTTTCAGATTTGATACAAGAAATAGAACCATTAGACGTGAGCCTTATACAAAGAGATGTTCCACCTACTACCTTGGATGCAATGAAGAGGACCATCTCTGGCATGTTGGGTTTACTTCCGTCTGATCGATTTAAAGTTTTAATTGAGGCTTTATGGGAACCTCTCTCCAAGTTGTTGATCTCTTCAATGATGACTGGGTATAATCATTTGGCTTATTCTTATCAATCCATATCCTATGGTCCCTCCAAAGTCTGAATTCATTAATATTGTAACATTGGTTGCCCTTGGCTGACAGAGGGCTTGTTACAGTTTGAATAGGCCTTATTTTCAGATCTCATCATTCTAAAGCAGATAATTAATATGTCGTTGTTACTTAGATCAGGAGTTATTAATTGCTTTGTTACTTGTTAGATAACTTGGTAGCCTTCAATAATATTTTAACAACTATTTTCTTGTATGATATCAGGTAACTATGAATTACTTTTCTGCTTGACCTGTAGGTATACATTGAGGAATGCTGAGTATAGGCTTTGCCTTGAAAAAAACTTTGAAATTCATGAAGGCAATAATGAAAGCCAAGAACCAGAAAACTCTAAACTTGATTTGCAAGGGACAGAGGAGGATGGTGAGAAAATGAATCAATATTATGAAAAAATTGCTAAACTTGAAAAAACAACAGAAGAAGACCTATGTGATAATATCGGTATCCAAGGCCTTGGTGAAGTCTCCCCTGAAGCTCAGCAATATATTCTTGATTTGCAGTCTCGTTTATCTTCTGTGAAAAAGGTACATATTCTGGGAACTTATGTTTTTCAATGAACAAGTCAGAGCTATAAGTTCTCAAGTTTCTTGTTATAGTTTACTACTATACTTAAACTAGATGCCTTTAATGAAATTCAGTATGCATAGAATGGTTGGATTTAATAAAGGCTCCATTAATGTAATTGAACAATCCAAAGAATTATATCATCTTTATTTGGTGGAGGATGTGAGTGTAGGTACAAAGGGTGGGTTGCATTATGTGTTAAATAGAAAGCTCTGGTGGGAGGAATAATATGGATTGGTCACTTTATAAGCTAATGGTAATAAGCTGCCTGTTTTTGAACCTTCTTGTGATTCAAAGTACGTGAGTTGGCCTTAGGATTCCTTAAAACTGCTTTCAGTTTTTTTATTATGTGTTTTCCATTCACTCTTTTATGGTCTGAGGTTTGTTTTTGAAATGGGAAATTTAATATAGATGATGTAGTTTCTATGGTCATGTGTGTCATACAAATTTGATGCAGCTGATGGAGTTGGTTTTTGTTAGTTTGGGTTGTTGAAACTGTGGATATGAATGTCAAACTTTCATGGAATATAGATTCATTTTACTTACCTTGTACAGTTCACAAGAAAAAGAAAGTTATAATAGGAGATGAATGTTTCTAGCAATTTTAGATTGAGACTTTTCAAGGTTATGGTACCATTGTCATTGACAAGTAACTGTCAGTCACTATTACTTTGAACTTTTTCGTTATTCCTTATTCTTTAATCCCTCATTTGGACCTCTTATTGAGAGTTCTCTATTTTATTTACTGATTTTGGTCTGCCTGCTCTGCAGTTGCATGACTAGATTTTTTTTTTGGGGGCTTTTTTAAAGGAAGAGAGGAGACTAACATTAAAAAGTTGTTAAAATGTTTTGTAATTAATAGATAATATGCTACTCATTCTAAATCATATTGTACGTATATAAACTAGAGATTTTTTTTTCAAACTCAGTTACGAAGCTAGACAACCAAAGGTTTGCTGTTAGTTTTTGTTATGAATTTAATAAGAAACAACATGAGGCGAACCATGAATGATTTTATACTTACACATTAAGGAGCCCATTTAGTTTACAGATTTTTTTACATGCATGTCATGTAAGACCTCTGCATTTGATTAGTTATAATTACAATCAAAAAGAAATTATTTACAAATTTCCTTTTGTGGTAGAAGAAAGAAGGATGGTAGGACTGGTACTTCAGAACCTGCATCTTAATGGGAGCATCTACAGATTATGGGGTTCTGATACTGCTGATGTCTTGCCTGTTTATATGGTTTTGCTTGTTGCCCACAGTTCCCTGCCCCACATTGCTTTCCTTCTGTTTTTGTCTGGCTGCTTTATCAATATTGTTATCAACAATCGTTTATTATGGTCAGGATGCATTTTTACATTTTTTTTTCTCTTTTTTTTTGTTATTTTTGTTTATTAAAGGAACTCCATGAAGTCAAGAGGAAAAGTGCTGCTCTTCAGATGCAACAGTTTGTTGGCGAAGAAAAGAATGATTTACTTGACTATTTAAGATCACTAAAACCGGAGAAGGTTCTATTCCAATATCTTAGTTGCTCTACTTGTTCTCTTCTGTTTATGTTTTTGCCAAAGCAATTTTGAATTACTGAACTTTTGCTTGCAACGATATGCTACCATCGGATGCTGTTGTCGCAACTTTGTGTCAAGTTGGTGATTACAGGCTTTTTGTACTAATGACATTTTGCTCGAAAAAGTTCTTTAATATAATAGTGAAAGCCAGAGGGTTTGACATGTTAGATTGATGATGTCATGTGATAACATTTTTTACTTGCAAAATTTTCTTGAATTTTCCTGTTATCACAAGGACAAGCCAAATGGGTTGAACTTGGAATGAGGCTGACAGTAAAGTTGATATAATGGAGAAGTTTTCTCCAAAAGCAAGCTGACTATAATTTTATTTAAATGCAATTCTGAAGGCCATGGAAACTCGCCTGCTTCCAGTAACATCTTAATATTAATTGCATTGACCTTACACGCTGCTCCTACAAGATTTAGTCTAATTTATGTTGATTATGTATAGGGTCGAGAATCGGCTTTTGGTTTAACTGTTGGCCACGATTAAGGCAACCTATCAGGTTATACTAACGTGTTCTTATACATGTACTTATGTTCTTCAATCTGATTTTATAAGTTTCTTATGTTTCAAATGGGCAATGAATTTTTCTTTTTTCTTTTTAAAAGGGTATTCTGTTTCTGATATGGATTTTTGTTTTGCACTTCCAAGAGCTTCTTAAGATGTGGGCTCCGGGTATTATTTTCAACCAACAAAATTCTAAACTGTACAGGTGGCTGAGTTATCAGAGCCTACATCCCCTGAATTGAAAGAAGTAATCCACTCTGTAGTCCATGGCCTCCTTGCAACTCTTTCTCCTAAGATGCACTCCAAGGCTCCACCTCAATCAGAGAACAGCACATCAACTGAGATGCGAAAAATTGGGGGTGAAGGCTGTCCTGAACTTATTGAAAACACCTCGCTCCAGTTCCAACCCCTCATTTCCTTGACAAGGGACTATCTTGCTCGTCTGCTGTTCTGGTTAGCCCAAATCCCTTGACCTTGTTCTTGTTGTGTTTTAATCCCTGATTTTCCTTTCTTTTTCCTTTGAAACTTTTGGAAATTGGAAACTTAAATCTACCTGGAAACTGATGTAGAGACGTCGATTCAAATCTTGATTACCTGCAAATTTAAACTACTTGGCAGTGGCCTAGTTGGAAAACATTTGAACAGCAAATTTGACTGTTTTCGTTTAGCATGTAAAATCAAGATGCCAAATCTTTCCTCTAAAGAAAAATATATATACATCTAAGAAAGCAAAGGTGATTGGCTTGTTCAACTTACTCATTTTTGCCTCCCCATTGCAGAATTTTAAGCAATGAAATATTGAATCGGGCAGTTAATGAAAACAATAAAAGGATGTAGGGATTAAACATCCGGTGGCCATCATACCAATTTGTTGCATGTGATGAAGTATTAAATAGTGGTTTAGGTAAAAAAATTACTTCTTTTTGCTCTAATTCTTGTCATTATTCCTTAAGGTGTATGCTTTTGGGACACTACCTTCGAGGCCTAGAGTATAGAATGGAGTTGACGGAACTTCTGTCTCTAAAAAGCAATGTGGAAAATGATGGCCGTGTGGATAGATGATCAAGTTGCTTGAAGGTGCTATTCATACTCCATATGTACATAGAAGGGCTTGTTGGTGTATACAAAGTTTGTTTTCCAACATGAAGAGGGTTCAAGTGATAGGACCAATAATGGTTTTGCTTATATTTGTGTTAGTTTTCTTTGGTCTTTGTGTAAATCGTTTTCAGGTCAATGCTATTATAAAAAAAATAAAAAATACTTCACAAATCAGTTATTTGCACGAAAAGCTGTTTGTTACCTATAACAGTTATTAAATATTCTATTTTTTCTCTTGTTTTGATTAGATAAAAAAAGTTAATATGTGCTTTCTGATTTCTTTTGAGTCCTGTATGAAGGATGATAGTTTGGTATGAATAATTATCGAGTTATCTTAACGTCTAGAGTTGTTTTATTTTCTTTACTAGTTTTTTTAATGGGCGTTGCAGTTTGTACTCGTTGTTTTTGCTCATAAATTATTTTACTCTTTTATATTATATAATAATATTATTTTTAAAATCTAAGTTTAATTTCACAATTCATTATTATTTTTTCTATTTTTTTCGGTCGTAAATTCATTTGATTTAATAATTGATTGTCTTAATAATTTTTACATTTATACATATATATTTTTTATCATATATAACTCGTTTTCATTTGCATTTTAATTTTTATATATCTATAATTCTCTTATTAATTCATCATTTTAGTTAATTAATTTTAAGTTTTATGAAATGGTTTAAGCTAAATTATAGCTAGAAATCTTAGAGTTACTGTTAAGTTGAATTTGACCAAATAATTGATCAAATGTGAAACTAATAATGAAAATTATAATTTTTAGAATATTTTTTTTAATTTAATATATAATTTATAAGATTTGGTGAAATTCGAGTCGGAGCGGTAGCTAAATTTATCGGTGTAAAGATAAATGAATCTAAATTGATATATTATCATGAAATCATCAATTGATATTATAAATATATTACTTTATTTTTAGGTAAATTTTATTTTTATACTAATTAAAATTCATAGTTGAAATAAAAATATCAATTGACGGGACTAATTAATTATCCAATGTCCACCCCTCCTTCCCCTAGTTGATTATCAATTGACGAGATTAATTAGTTATCTTTTTACTTTATGGTTTTGTTTGCAGTGCCTAGACTTACTAACCATACTACTGATTGTTATTAATTTAATATTAATGAAAAATAACACTGATATAATAATAATAATAATAATAATAATTGGACAAAATGTCATAAATTGAATAAGATTATTTATAATATTTGCCTATTAAAAATTAATAAATTAACATAATAAATTAAAATTAAATTACATTTATTTTTTCACCAATAAAATTAAAGTCCTTAATAATATTTTTGTCAATCCATAAATTTGATAGAAACGTTTTAGGAATCTAATGTTCCCCTTCCCCTTCTTCCTAATAGAATTTAGATTCAAATAGGAAATTGACATAAACAATCACAATTAAATTATCTTTATTTTTCAACAAATAAAATTAAAATTTTTGATGATATTTTTGTCAATTTAAAAACTTAATTAATTAAAATGTTAAATAGAATATTTGAAAAAAGATACATGTATTTTTATGTGCTTAAATTAATTTTTTTTTATTCTTTGTGAATCTAAAAGGTATCAAATCATTATTGAAATGTTAAAACTAAAAAAATAATAATAATGAGTCGCTCTAATTACAAAATATGTAAAAACTCTAAAAAAAAAAGGTTACAACCATCAACTAAATTAATTTAAATTATAAAACTAATAAAATTATATTTATTTCTAAATTATAAAATTTAATTAGAATATTAAGAGTAAAATAATTAGTATCTCTAAAAAGTTTCTATAAATGCATAAATTTTCCAAAATTAGTGTAGCAAGCAAAATAGTAAAAATTGTGAAAAATTGAAATACAATTACGATAATAAATTTATAATGTAAAAAATTGAAGAAGAAAATCAATTAATAAAATAAAATAAAATAAATAAAAAATTGCCAATCCATTAGAATTCTAAGAGATAAAATATACTTACATTATTGAAATTTATTAACTGAAAATTTCAACAATTTTGAGAAAATTACAGTACCATTCTACTGGAACTGTTGTACCCTTTGATCCTTCGGAGGTAACATTTGTTTTCTCTTATTATTTGTTTTCTCTCAATTAGTTCTAAAAGACCTATTTATAGTGATATTTTAAGTTAATTAGATTAATATTAAGATTCCTAATTGATTTAATATTCCTATTTAGTTAATTGATATTTAATATTTCTTAATGATTTATCTTAAAATAAATAATTTATAATCAACTAATAATTTTTTTTTCAATTCTTGTGTAATTTAACACTTAAGATTAATATAAATGACTTCAAAGATTTTTATTTTTTATTTTTTCGTTCTCTAGTGTACTAATATGTAGGTGTTCGTCTATTAAACATCTTCAAAATATTTTATATTATTATATTATATTTTAATTAAGGTATGGTCCCAATATTAGCTATCCCAATATTTATTAAATTATATATTTTTATTAAATTATATTCCTAATCATAATAAAATTAAAAATTACTAATTAAAATAGAATTAAGTTATTCAATAAAATTAAAAGTTATCTATTATTAAAGAATAAATTCTTAATTAGAATAGGATTAGATTAAATTATAATAATAATAATTAGAATAGAAAAATAAACACAATGTGGTCCCAACTTATCTATTAAGACTAAATTGTTCTTAATAATATTTTTTATCAATTAAAATACGTAGGAGCGTTTTGGAGACCAAATATTCCCCCTCCATTCGTACTTTTATATATATTATAGATTTATAGAATAAAACGACAATAGAGGTAAAACTTCCTCTGCTGATGCAGAATTTTTTCTACAATTTAATGTTAATTGAATGTCCTATTACCTATATGATAGACCATAAAGATAAGACATTTATTTTTATTTTATAGTACTCTATTTATACTATTTCAACGAGTATTTAGGAGAATAGTTAGATATTTTTTTAAGTAAGATTAAGAGTTCGATCCTCATAGAGTAAATATTTAATTGAAGCATTTTATTTTTTATTGAGCCGACTTGGTGTAAGCAAGATTTAATTCTAGTCAAATGAAAAATTACATTTGATTGGATATAATTTATAAAATTTTTTTAAATAAATAAATATATATAATAAAAAATATATTTTTTTTTATGATCGCTGAAAAAATTGTTGATTTATTTAGAGAGGATATAATGTTTTTTTTATATAATATTTTTCTTTATAAATTAATTTTAAATTCCAATTTGCAATTGGAGGATCATCATCCAACAAGCTTCTGGTTTGACAACATTAGAATTAGGAATCAAGCTTCTGGTTTGTATTCTTTTGTATTGTATAATGCTGTAATATGTACTACACGTTTCGGTGCGTCGTGTATGAAGCTTGGCGGACAGAATTGATTTGGAATCTTTTTTTCTTTTTTTTATTTGCGAAACAGTGTGTATGGAGGATTGAAAAAATAGTTAAATAAATTTTTTGATTTTAAGATATTCAATTTGCTTTGCTTCTCAAGAAAGGGAGACCTGGTCTATTTCATTTTTTATTTTTTCTATATTTTTTTAAAATTTTTAAAGATAACTAGGCTGTTAAAAATTTTAAATTATTTCTTATCCTCCATAATATTTCCGATTGCTATTTTTATCTCTATTTAAATCAATTTTTTAAATATATTTAAATTACATATGCTAAATTGAAGTAAAGTCTTTTTTATTTGGAATTAATATAGAAATTTTTAATTTTTCTATATTTTGTAGAATAAATTATATTTTATTATTAAATGATTAAATTATAAATAATAGTTATCTATATATTATTCATATTTGAATCTTAGAATTTTATGATTCATTAAATTTTATAATTATTATCTATAACACAATAATTTAATAATGTAAAAATAGAGCTTTTGATAATATAGAAAATAAAATATATAAAATAAAATATATAATAATAAAGTAATTTATAAACTAAATTGCTTAAGATTTGAAAAAATAATTATATGTCACGACCCGTTTCCGTGGGCCGGACCGGCACTAGGACCTGGGTAAGCTTAAGGCCCCCGAGGCCCGTAGTAAGCCTAATCTCTGATTTCAACACCATAATTACATGAAAATATTCTACAAGTTGGCCCATTATATTTTTAATGACTCAAACTATCATAGGGCC
>CANUEX010205902.1:0-45888 GCA_948099535.1 Jatropha multifida | reverse complement strand
TTATTATATGGATATGGGCTTGAGCTGCGAATAATATTTAATACTAATGCTGGGTCCGAATTATTAATTCTGATTGTCTTATGAAAAATGTCATAATATGGGCTTACTATTCCGATAGTCAAATGATAATAGGGATGGATTGTGATAGTTTAGGCTTACTACGGGCCTCGAGTGCCTTAAGCTTACCTAGGTCCTAGTGCCGGTTCGGCCCACGGTTTTAGGTCGTGACAACATATTCAATTTAAAGTGAAATTATAATTATTGGAAAAGTTTGGGGTGAAAATGAAGGTTTGACCAAATTTTTCTAATCGAACTTTAAGAAAAAAATCCATGAATTTCCTGGCACATATTTTCTTATTAAGATTTTAGTTATGTTATTTATATGTAATTATAAATTTACATTTGCCCCACTTAATTTAATGTTTCTAATAAATAAATAAATAAATTATTATAATTAGAAGCAAATGCGATCTTCTAAACAATGGCCTTCAAATCTTGTCTTCTCTTCTCAAAAATTTAAGATTTAAAATTTATTATATAAATAAAGGCTAAACCATACCTTTTACCCCAATCTTTGCGGTTTATTACAATTGCACCATAAATCCAACTTAACTTCCCAGACACCCTGATTTCAAACTTTTGTGAAAATTGCACCCCAATTTAAATTCCAGTCAAAATTGTCAATAAAAAATAATAAAGATGGGACCTACTGTGGTTAGCTAACTCACCTCAAGTTAGCTAACTGAAATGCACCGCTTTTTTCCAGAGAATGGATCTCAATTCTCATTCTCTCTTCCTCTCTTCGATCACTCTCCCCTTCTCTTCCATCAAAATCTCAAAGCAAATAGTACATATTCTCATCAAAATCTCAATATTCTTTTTTCCTCAACAATTTATCTTGGTTTTAAAGAAAAGCGAGACAGAAAATTGTATAACCTCTTGTGGTTATTATTGTAGAGAGTAATCTGGGTTTTTTTTTTTTTAAATTTGGGTAAAGGACGATTTGCATTCGAAAAAAGCTGGGAATGGAGATGAGATCTACTTCAGTTAAAATGGTAGGAATTTCTTGTTCTTATTGTTGATGGTGATAGAAATGATTTCTGGATCTTCTAAGCTTGATGTGCTTCGCCATTATTGACGATGACGATGAACTCCCTATAAAAACTGGAACGACCTTACAAGGCGAGAAAGAGAAAGGGAGTCAAAGAGAAGAAATGAAAAATATGAAAATGGAATGTCACAGAAGAAAGAGGGAGAGAGAGACAGAGAGGGAATGAGAAGAGATTTGATTTTGAGTTATTAGTAGAAAAAAAAAAAGAAGAGAAGAGAGAACAGATTTTGATTGTGGGATTGAATTTTTCTTTTTGAGAGAAACAATGAAATTGATTAAAAATATTTTCTTTATTTTTTTATTAATTTGAAAGAGAGTTTGTTTGTTAAGTGGGTTACGGTTTGTCTTCTTTTTGGAATGGGAAGTGTGGATATAACCTTCATCAAACGCCAGAGACATTGGAATCCATTAATGCCTTTTGCTTTCTCCATTTTTTCTTTATTTCCTTCTTTAATTTTGATTGATTATAGGTGAGAGATGAGAGAAAAGGAGTTCAATTTGATTCTGATGTTTAACGTAAATAGTGCATTTTTGGTTAGCTAACTACAGTAGGTCCCATCTTTATTATTTTTTATTGACAATTTTGACTGGAATTCAAATTGGGGTGCAATTTTTAGGAAAGTTTGAAATCGGGATATCTGGGGGGTTAAGCTGGATTTATAGTACAATTGTAACAAACCGCAAAGATTGGGGTAAAAGGTATGATTTAGCCTATAAATAAATGTAATCGCCGAAAACGGCTCCTCGTAGATCAACTGAAGCCAGGCGGAAGATGAATTTGATTTCCGTCCAATCATAGCGTCGCCGGTCAATGCCATTGGCTACCGGCTACGTGGCATCGGACGTTACTATTTTTCAAAATAAATAAATAACCCTTTAAAAAGAAGAAAATAATGACAATCACAATAGTACCCTCAGAGACCGTTTCAAATCACCCACAGAACGACACACTGTCACTCACAGATCCCTACCAGTCAACAATCAAAACCAGAAAATGAAACAACAAAGGGAACGAATCAGAAGGACTGGAATTGGCGGATGCGAAAAGTGAATTTTGAGTATGACCGCTGCTGATTAAAGTTTCATAAGGCACCTCCTGTCTAACGGGAATTCTTCATCGTCGGGAAATTAGCAAAATTTCTAAAATCAAAATCCTAAAAACGCAAAATCGATGGATCTGTAGAAATAAAGCATAAGACAGCATACTCGAAATTGCTGAAATAGAACCTGAGACGTAAGGCCGAGGACGAGAGCTGAGCAAGAGAAAAAACTAACGGTCACAGCTCCGTCCAGCTTTACAAGGACTGATTTTGAAAATTTCAAATTGCCGTCCATCAACACGGTCTTCTCTAAAAAGAACAAGGACGTGTTTGGTAAATCAATGTTGATGGGAAGCGACACAACGTGGGTTGGCAAAAAGCCTGTCAGACGCATCGGAGGCATGTCCGATGCCCTCTCCATTGCCGCCGATCTTGGTTTTTCCGTTGCAGCTCCTCCTTCTCAGGTCTCTATTTTATCTCTCCCTTTAATGTGGACTGTGATGACGTGTTGTTATCGACTGATTTGATTTTCTATTCTATTGCACGTATTCTCAGTGATATTTGTTTCAGTTATTGTTTTACATTGCTTGGATGGATTGTTTCGTTATTTTCCTTTTGGGCTAGGTTTATTTTTGAGCAACTGGGATTATAACCGGAGATAATCTGATTAAAATATTTCACTTTTTTTTTTTTTTAAATTATGAGTGTTTACAGAATGGGAATGGAGAAGATAAGGCTTAGTAGAGATCATACAAGTGGTCATAAACATGGGAATTCATACTTTCTTGTGAAAGATTAGAGAATAGGAAGTGAAGCAAATACGCGTTATCTCCATTTGAACCCTTGACCTCCTACACTATTAGAGAGGCACTCCATCTCTGTAATGTGACTTGATTTTCTTAACTTAATGCTGCTAACTTTGCTGTGATAGATAAATTACTGAATTTGCTTGCTTCATATCTTTTGAGAAGAAGAAAAAGAAACAAACAAACTGCAAAAGTAAACTTTAGGATTACTGTAAATATTTTGACACAGCTTATATTTGTCAATAAGTAAATCGATGTTGGTGATCTTCTATGGCTTATTATACTCATTCCATATTAAAATCTGCCAAATTTTTCTGTGATGTAAATCCTTATCTAAGTTTTGGTCAAAATATATACCATTCCTCATTTAAATGCTTCTTTTTCTTAAAAAAAAGTCTTTTGGTTTTCTAAATCACTGTTATTGCCATTTTTATTTATGAGTTCCAAGTATATTTTCTTTCATGTTTGCAGTGCCTGTTTATTGGCTTACTCAGTAGGTTACTAAAATACAGTATGTGCTTGGCTTTATCAATTATACATGTGTGTGGGTGCTAGAAGATTTATTGAGCTCAAAATTTTTGTTCTTTTAATTCTGTGTAGGAAGAAATCCAGAACTTATCCACTGCTACTCGTGAAAAAGGTGGTGACTTGATACGGGTTTTAAGAGAATTAACTACTGTACAAAGAAAAATAGCAGATCTACAAGTGGAACTTCAAGGTCGAAAGGTGAAGAATTTCTATTCATGTTGCTCCCCACATCAGTGTACAATCTACAGAACATTGATAAGAAGAGGAATTTTTTCACTGCTAACGTGCTTATGATTTTGTATGTAGTAGTAATTAACATTGACTTTTGCCATGAAAATTTAGGATGACAAAAATGTGGCACATTTGACACATGTGAGTGAAATGGAAAAGAAGATTGAGACTTTGGCAAGGATTACCACTATACTGAAGGATGTTATTCAGAATAAGGTAAGTTATCTGTGTTGATTACTGAGTTGAAACTTCACATGTCATTTAACCCTCAAAAGGAAGCTGCATTATTAGAATCATATAAACAGCTCATTCATATGTAGATATGCATGAATTTACCTGGATTCTGTGTTGATTGCTAAATTGAAACTTGACATGTCATTTAAGCCTCGAGAAAGCTGCATTCTCCAGAATCATATATGCAGTGCATCATACATAGACTTGCATGAATTTACCTGGGTTTTCACTCATGCTGTGATGCAAACTTGCATATCTAAAGAACCATATGCAATTTGATTGATTTTTATTCCCAATGATTTATATACAAAATGAATTACTTGAGATATATAGGTTCTAACATATTCTTGTTGACTTATTGCTATCTATTGTGGAATATCTGATTTGTGACATAGTTTGTTTGAGTGAATTTTAGTATTATACATGCGTAATTGTTTTAACCACCTGTTTTGGGAGTAGGGGGATGGTGATTGAGGTTCCTGATTGTCAAAAGCATTTTAGGGGGGGGGGGGGGGGAAAGAATTTTAATAACTGACAAAGGTTGCCTAGGAGCGACTTTTTTTATGTCATATTTGTTTTTGCGAAACTATTTCCAAAGACATAGACTAAGCCTATTCATGCTGCATAGACTTTATGCTTAAAGGCGGAAAGTTTTGAAAACATTTGTAGGATAATTTATCAGTAACTTACTTGGGACATCCATGATAGAGGGTTCCTTTGCTGCAAGTATTATGGTTAGAACTAGGTACGTACTGGTTTCTGTTTGTATCAGTTTTATAATTCAGAGTGAATTATGAATTAATTTTTCCTTGATTATCATTTTGCACAGCACTTGTCAAAGCATCAGTCTTTCTTTAGCTGTTACAATTTTTTTCCGGCAATTCTGTTCGCATTAATGACAGTCCTTTTGTATTTGTGTTCTCCATATATTGGCAGGACCGAATTATAGCTCGTCTCCAACAACCATATTCACTAGATTGTATTCCAGTTGAAGCAGAATACCAGGTTGTTCATCCAATGATAATGTAGTCTTGAGTAAGCATTTAGGTTTTCTATATTGATTTTTCATTTGTGTTGTATATCAAAATCCATGTTCACTTGCACTGAGAGTAGAAATGTTTAAACTCTAGTGATCAATATCATGGGCTTGTTGTTTCGAGGGTGCATTGGTGCTCAGCCTGAAAACCTTGATTATATTGATGATTTGTGGCCTTCAATGGAAAAGCCTTTGAAGTCCATCATCTGCCAATCAAATGCGGCAAATGATGCTTGTCCTGAATCAGTAGTTATAGAGCACATCCAACCATGATGATAAAGAACAGTAATGATGGTTCACATCCATCTGGCATGATTTGCAGTCTAAAAGCCTAGAGTACAGTTTTTTATGTTACTTCTAAGTGCTACATGATTTTTGTATCATTGATTGACTGAACTTTGTATTAATAATTTCGTAGGTGTGACTTTGAGACCATCTAGGAAACTTAAATGGGATTCAAATGTAGGTTAGATGAAACGCTGACACTTTTAATAGACTTTAAGATAAACCTTTACTGAATGGATTTTTCAAATTTATCAAGATACATAACATGAGAAATCCTCTTCTACATATTTCTGGTATTATGTTTTGCTTGTGCTTACAGATCTAGGTCAAACAATATTTGTCACTGACATAAAATAATGTGCAAACTTGATGTTTGGTATACTATGAACTTTCTAGGAATGATTTAAAAAGAAAATAAGTGTGCATTAGTATATGCTACGCAGAATAGGTCCAGTTAATAAAATAGCTTTCTTTGAAATTGAAATTTATTGCTTAATGGATCTGGCATTTCTCCTTTGAATCATCATAATGTATGTTAACCAAGTTCGAAGTAGTGTAATAAATAAAGAGTTTGGAGAATGAACAATAATATTGTATTGCCATATATACCTATCCAAATAAGATGAGGGAGGTAAAGTTGGTAAATACAATGTAGTGATTTTATTAGTTGGAAAGTCATTGGTCCATCAAATATGCAAATAATAAATTCAGCTGCTACTATTGATGAAATATAAATTAATCACAATACTGCAGATAATGAATATATGCAAAAAATAAATTCAGCTGCTATTATTGATGAAATATAAATTAATCACAATACTGCAAACAATGAATTTTGAGTTTAATTTTACATTATACTTCAGTCAGGTCTATTGAATGGTTAATTGTGTTCCTTGGTCATTTGCATTTAATATGCAGAAGCAATTTTCGGAATTACTGATGAAGGCTGCAAGTGATTATGGTGCCTTGACAGCATCTGTTTCAGATTTCCAATGGAGTCAGAACTTTAGGGAGTCTCCTTCAGTTTGGGGGGTATGCTTGTGGAAACGTTATGCATTATTTTGCATTTATTCATTCTTTTGACATGTTATATGCTTTTAGCATATGTTTGTGGTGATCTTGGGTTTATTACCAAATATGTTCTTCTATCAGTTGCACTTTTTTAGTATTAACTAAATCTGACTATATTGCTCTATGTGAGATGCCATAATCATGGGAGAAATTGGTATCTTTAAGAAACCATGTAGAACTATTGCATTCTGTTATTCAATAGCCTAAGTGTGAAGTGATTGTATAGCATGGAATTGTAAACACCGGAAGAGAGGTGGCCAATTACAATAATTAAGGTTTTTTTATGCTTAGTTTTGCTTGTAAATATGAGCTCTATTCATTAAATTTTTATCAGGATATCAAACTCAAACTGTATAAGTACTTGAGAGGATTTTCCTGAAGCATTATTAATCATATTTATGTTATTTTGGAGAGGATCTTGTTTCTGATATAGACAAACTCAACATGTCGTGAAATGTCGTATCAATATCCTTTTCTATATGATAGCAAACTTTTTACAGTGTCACCAGAATTATAATTTTTCATGAAAACATTGAAGTATATGTTACGTATCAAATATTTTGCCTCCCATTTTACATATTCCTTGGCTGTTTTCATTCAGGAAATGCTACGTCCAATTCCTGTTGCCTTAGCGTCCTGTACCCGTTTCTTCGAAGCAATGTCTGCCATGAGAGAATCATTTGCTACACTGCAAAGTTTAAGAGTTGGCCATTCAGATTCCTCTTTGCCAACAACACCAGCAAATGATCTCTCGCATAGACTGCCAGGGGATTCAGATTGTATAACTCCACCTCCTTGGAGAGATGAATCTAGTTTTGACGACTTGGCAATCAAAAGCCATAAGAAACAAGAATTGAAGGGGCAAGAAGCAGATGATGAAAGTAGCGAAGTGGGCGACCTTCATCAAGTTGATGGCACAAGTCACAGGAGATTGTCTTGGCCTCCATCCATTAAGAAGAATGGTACATAGTAAATCCAATTTGTCATTTGTATTATGTTTTCCTTCGATTGAAATTTTATGTAATTGACTTTTTCGTTGCTATGAAATCCTTCATGATCTCGCATTAGTATAACTTAAAATTTTCATTTGCTTGTGTAGTTAAATGTAACTCAAACGGAAATTCTTGTGGGAATTATATATATATGTATATTGTCATTGTTTGTTGAATGTTTGCCGGTGACCATTTCGTAGCAAGCTTTTCTTTTCTGCATATTGATTGTGGTTTACTTTTCATAGATTTTTGAATGTTCTTTATTTTGATTTGAAACATTGGTCCAGTGGCAATCTGCGAATAAAGAAGATGAAGAACTTTTAGTGGTGTTTATTATCCTACGTCCCATTTATTTTCATTTCATTGTTTGGCTATAAGTAGTGCCATAATTGAAAATGAAAATGATGTTGATTTAAAAGAATGTATGATTATAATGAAAACTAAATGGTTAAAATATTATATTGAAATTCCTTATTTAAATTTAGTTGCATTTTTTCTTTGTCCTAGATTTAAGTTAGTTGCATTACAATAATTTTTCATCTTTATTATAGATATTTTAATATTGAAATAAATAATTTTTCTCTTGTTAATAATATTTTAAGGTATATTCATCAATTGTATGATGATGAGCATTCTAAATTAGTATCTCCCCTTTCTCAAGCATTACGTTCACAAACTACACAATCCACTAAATTTCATTATACACAATTTACTTTCATGTAAAATATTTCAAAAAAATCAAGGAAGACTTCACGTTCATACACAAAAATTGAGACATACATTAGCACAAATTTTGAGTTTTTAGGTGATGATACGAATAAAGAGCCAACAAAATTTGACATTTTAGGTTGATGGAAAAAAAATATTCAAATCACTTTTCAATCTTAACTGCAATTGCAAAAGATATTCTTGCTTGTCCAGTTTCTATTGTTGCAATGGAACAAACTTTTAGCGCTAGTGGACAAATTTTAGATTCAACATGATCAAAATTATTTCCAAATAATGTGAAAATGCAAGCATGTGTTGACGATTAGACTAGAGCGACGTTGAGAACTTAGACCAACAAAATTTAGGCGTCGATGATGATTCTGGCTCGTTAACAACGACTAGTGGCATCAATGACTAAAATTAATTGTAATAATTGTGACGTTATTTTCCACGGTAATAAAGGAAGAATTAAGTGGGCTTAGATTTCCTCTAATTCTAAGAGGGTACCTAGACAATTAAATTAAATTTTTTCAATTTTAATTTAATTCAAGCCCAAAATAAAAAATTATAATTTTTTGAATTAGTGAATTAGCAAAATTTGTAAATTTAATGTAATAATAATTCTAAGTTAGTTAATATAAGTTCTTTCTTTTAAAATTTTATAATAATTTAGACATTATAAGATAATGTTACTTTTTTTTTTCTTCCCACAATTATATGCCTAAGATTAATGCATTACTCTATATATATATATATATATATATATATATATATATATATATATATATATATATATATATTTAAAAAAAAGAAAATCAAACTGAATACTAAAAATATTATGTTAGGACTCATTATTACTAGAAAATGAAGATTCATTATTCAACAAAAAACTACCGTTTAAACTATTGTTGAAACACATTATATAACTTCAAGTCATACATAAAACTTAAGACACTGCAAATTTTATATGAAAAGAAAGTTTATATTGAATGGAACATTCATGAAACTACAAAACCCATCCATCAATTTATGCAGTAAGATTGACAAGGAACAAAAACAGAGACTACTTTCCTCGCTGTAAACAATGTAAATCAGATAGAATCTGGCTGCCATTCAAGTGTTTCTCCTGCAGACATTGGAACGATATCTCCGAACGGAAATGAGAAAGACTCTGGCACCTTCCACCAAGTCTTGGTCAAGTTGATCTTTAATATGTTTCTTGGAAGTCCGTAAAAGTCTGGTCCGTTAAAGCTTGTAAAAGCCTCTAACTTATCAAGTGCACCAGCCTAGAACAAACAAACTACCATATAAGGTACTGTGAAGACAGAATGCTTAGGACAAAATTTGTTGATATGGATGTGAAAATAGCTGTAGCATGTATGTAATATGGCATACAAAAGGCAAGGAAGCAGTAAAATATTTGGTCCGTGACATAACAAGATATGATAATAACAGACTGAATAAAACATAAAATTTCTGCCAATAACAACAGCAAAGTTAATGCACTGGTTAGGTCTAAATATTAGATGATTCTTCTCAGCATTGTTAGAACATCCACTGTTTCCTTCACCAGAAACGAGAACTGAAAGAAATCAAATTTGGTTTCATATTGGGATGCATCCATAAAAAGTTGATGTTGGATAGCTTCTAATGCATAAGATCACACTGATGCAGCTAAGAGAAAAGAAAGGTACCATTAATAACGGGCACTTGGTAAGCTGATGGATAATAAAAGAAGTTACCTCTTCAAAAACCTTGGCATAGAGTGACAAGGCAACAGGGGCATTATAAATTCCAGCACATCCACAAGGACATTCCTTTCTCTTTCTTTCATGAGGAGCACTATCGGTCCCAAGAAAAAATCTTTTACTTCCACTAGTAACAGCTGAAACAATTGCTTGTCCTACAAAAGACAAACAAAAAAGCTCACAACAAAGCCAAAACACAATAGCGATAACTCCATATGGACTCCACTGTGTACTATTTATTAATAATAACTAAATGAAATGTATATTCCTATTTCAAAACAAATTAAAAATAATTTTTCAGGAACAATCATTCTCAGGTTTTTTTTTTTAATTCAGAAAAGTTATTGAATGCATGGTTTTTGAGTGCTAATTGCTAAATACCCTATCAGCCTCAACATTGTTTAATATTTAGAAAACTATCAACTTTAAATTGTCATGGCGATTCATATTTTTGACGATAAAGAAAATGATTAACTATGGGTTCTGGGCATTGTAAAGTGCAATTCATTTGCTAAAAGATGGTAATAAGACATACTGTGAGTTTCTCTTTTGAGTACTGGAAGGCAATAACTATGTGGTTGCAGTCCTCCTTGGAATAGAGCATTTCTATTCAGAACAAGATGCTGAGGAGTAACAGTTGCTGCCACAGATCCTAAAAGATTAAATAAGTTAGACATGAATCCAAATATAATATGGAAGAAGCTAAAAGAAAATGAATACTGGGAAGGAAAATGACAATACTGCTCCATTAAAGACACTAACAGTACCATTATCACAAGACTCGACAAACCTAACAGCATCCATTGTAGTGATATGCTCCATCACAACCTTTAGTTGTGGAAGCCTTTGAATTAAGGGTTGCAAAACAGTGTCAATGAAGACCTTCTCACGATCAAATATGTCAACATTTGGATCTGTAACCTCCCCATGTACCTGTAGCAAGAATTCCATGTATATATATGGGTGAACACAATAAGTAATCTTCTACCAAAAGCCATGTTAGGCTAGCAATGGCTTATTAGCATAAATGGAAAATTTAAGAGCGAATTTGTTTTGGGTTCTAGAAATATATTTTTGAGTCATGAGGCATTTCTTTCCAAAAATGAGTAATGTAATGAAGCATTTAACTTGTTGAGCTACAATGCCAATAGTGAGCCAAATAGTATCATTTATCAACATTACCAGTACATACATTGTCAGACCACCTTCATTATTAACTATTTGTACTGAAACAGTATAGTTAAATCCTAAATTCATTAATACAATTTGCGATTCCATCATTTACTATTCAAGCTTTAATAATCCATTTACAATAATAAATTCTTAAGTCCCAGAATTATCCAGATAACAAATTTTTAGTTTCATCAAATTCCACAATTGTTTAGTCCAAATAGTTTGGAAAATTTACCTGCAAAGAATTATCAAATTCATCATGCTCTTATTAAAGTGTACAGAAAAAAAAGGACTCCGTGAAATTTTAACACTCCTAACACAGGGAAAGGGAGAAAAAAAGGAAATTGGAATGCCAAACCAATATGGTAAAATTACCAGCAAAGGCATATTTTGCTCAACCATCTCCTCAAGCACTGGGAGACATTTCCCAAAAAGATCAGTAACACCATCTTGAGAATTTGTTGTAGCACCAGCTGGGTACAACTTAACAGCAAAAACGACTCCACTCTTTCCTGTTTATGTCATCAGCCTTATCATTGACATGATAAAATTCAAAGAAAGAGGATACAGGGAAATGTTATTCACTGAAAAAATGACACAAAAAAACTGAATTGAAGGAATCTTCCCATCAATTATAATTTAATTTATGCTAATCCAACAAAATGCCAAGAACTGGCCTACGCAAAGAAACCAAACCTAGTCAATCAAACCTTTATACAGAATAATTTCTCAACAAAGAAACGTTTATTACAATTTACAAAATAATAGTAAGGTGACCAAAAACAATTCCTATCTTATTTCAAAATTTTGAAATTGCTAGTCTCACAACCAACATTCTACCTTAGAAAATAAAAACTTTATTCCCCATCACCATTTTAAATCATTCCATGATCAAACATTTCTGAACCATCAAACAAATCAAGAAAAATAGGCTACCTTGACAGTTCAACATTTAGAACTCTTTCAAGAAATTTTAACTGTAATTTTAGCCACTTAATGGCACATTCGTTAGAGTTCTAGGCTTCAAATAAAACAAGAGAAACCAGTACTTATAGATATAGCTGCCCAACTATATGCAAATCAGTTTATTCAGTCAGATAACAAACCAATAGAAACACAACAAAATGAAAAGGATAATGTTATCTTATCTTCTAAATGTGCAGCAATCAAAAAGTATCCTAGATTTCCTTCTTCTAACTTGGACTTACTTGCAAGCTTGATCTCTTGCGGACTTGTTGAATCTGTCAAATAAAGTGTCATAAGTGGAGTAAAGTTGCTATTGGCAGGCAGTGCTTTCAATATAGATTCTCGGTAAGCCACAGCAGCAGCAGTAGTGGTAATAGGAGGTTTCAAATTTGGCATCACAATTGCCCTTCCAAAATGACTTGCACTGCAGGCAAAAGAGGCCTTACAAAGCAAAATACACAAATATCAGACTTCGAAATTGCGAGAGAATATTACCTATGAGGAACAACAGCTTCGAGAAGGTCACCATCGCGAAGGTGAAGATGCCAATCATCAGGACGTGTTAGAGTAAGCTTCATATCCATAGCAGACGCTTTGCACTCTAATTGCCTGACTCTTCGAATATTAGAAGATGGAAATGGCAATGCCTAATTAAGAAACAAAAAAAAAGATATAAATCTGGATCAAAAAAGTGGACGCCGTTAACAGAAAAAGAGAAAAACCTTGCAAGGAAGAACTGACAGCGTTAGCATTTCCAAATCCAGAAGCTTTCTTCAGCTTTTTTTATTCGGACAATTTGTCGAACAGGTGTTACGCATTAACTGCACGCTCTATTATTTAGTTCCTCATTATAGTGAACTACAACTCAGATCTATCCTTTCCATAAAAAATATATATAAATATATATATATATCCTTTTTAATCTGATCGAAAAATTAGTTAAATTTGCGAAGAGCATCAGATTCGAAGCTGCCCGTTGTTTGATTCAACATGTATAAACCCACTAGTTTCTTTGATTCCTGCCAATCAAATAAAGTATCCCTTTCTTGCGGCTTCAGTGAACCGCCGTTGATAAAATTGTGATATGAATAAGTTAGGAACGGTGTCGTTTCTAAGTCACTGAGTGAAGCAGTACGTACGTACGAGGACGGAAATAGGGACGACAATTTATTCCGACTGAGTGGGTGCCGATTAATTTTAACATATTTGGATAGTTAATAAATGCCTTTAGCAATAGTTTGATTACTTTTATCCATTTAATAATGCGAGTTCCAGTTCTGGACATGAATATCTAGTACCCGTTTAATAAATATTAAAAAATATTTAAAATAAAAAAATTATATACACACATTTTTTTAATTATATTTAATGTTATAACTATATCTTTATTAAGTCAAAATAAATGATTTTATAATTTTTACTTACTTTTTATTTTAAAAAATAAAATAAAAAATATTTTTAATGCTAAAAGAATATTTAAATAAATTTAAATTTTGAAACGAATAATTATAATCCTGAATTGTAGTTTAAAAGGGATGTTACATAGTTAATTGTAATGAGTTTCTCTTTTGATGGTCTCTTCCTTCTATCTTCTATTTTCTATTTCCTATCTTCTCTTTTTATCTACTTTTCTAAAACTGAAACCCACCAGCGGATTTCTCTTATAGCCGAGCCTATCAAATTGCGTACAGTAAATTTGAACCAGTTTTTGCATACTCGGTTTTGGTGTTAACGTTCCTTATTTTATTTATTTTAAGAAAAGCTTTGTGATGATTTCAGTTTTGATTTCACGTCTTTTTTTCTAAAAGAAAATGAATTTTACAATTAATCAGAATTAATTTTTTCATATTTAATTGAAGTTTTAAAAATTAAATAATTAAACAAAATCGTCATTCCATATGTTCCTTGAGAAATAATTAACTTACACTTATCCTTTTTCCGTTCTATTAATATATACTTCATTTGTTGTGAGTGCAAATCATCGTTTACTAATTGTACAAAATTGAAAATAACCTTATAAGAAAAGGAGAAAAAAGTCATTATGCGCGATGAATAAAAACTAAACAAATAAATAGTTATAAAAAACTCCAAATTTTCTTTAAAACTAAAAGGCCTAAGCTACAAAAATATCCCATCTTTGCAACCTGTTGCAGTATCACTCTAAACCGACCTTTGTTTTCTAGATATTCTAACTCAATAACTTAGATATATTGCCACCCTAATTGCAAAATCAACTAAAGTTTTACAATATAATAGTATTAAAGTGGGTCTCATACAACTAATTTGTGTTAACTTAACCCAAGTTCCCAAAATTCATCAAAACTCACCATTTTGGAGACTAAATTTTCCTTCTCTCTACTTCTTTCTCCATCGCTCTCTTCTCCCATCATGTCACAGACATGTCGCTCCCTTTGTGTCCATACTTGGCTTCTTCTCTCTCTCTCTCTTGATTATTAATTAGCAAGAAACTTGAGATTGGTTGCTCAAGATTTGACACTTGTATTCAACTATGTTTTTAATTCATTCAGATTAGCTATTAAATTTCTACTTAGATTCTCAATTCTGTGTCTTTATTTAACTTTTAGAATCTTTTGACTAAATTTGGATGAGATTATTACTCCTTTTTTAGTGTATTTGAATTTTTGATATGTTTGATTCTGATTTACTTTATTTTCCTTATATTTTCTTGGTAATTCATTTGCTTATAAAATCTTTAGAGAGAGAGCGAGCATGTAGCCTATTTTTACTACCATAATAATGGCTGTAGCTAAGAATAATAGGGGAAAATCCAAGAAGGGTATTCTTGATGAAAGACAGGATTGGGAGCTTGACAAGGGAAAAACTATCTTAGCTTTAATGACAAGCAACAATGGAAGCCAATTTTTGATGAAGTTCCATAGCAGATATGCCTCTTAAAAAAATCCATAGCCTTGAATGCCAGGACCCAATTCAATTCTCTACATCTTCTTCTTCTTCTTCTTATAACACTACACCTCCTTTCACTATTTCTACTTATTTTGCCTCTGCTTCTTCCTTTGTTTCATCTTTCTCTTCTACATCTTTAAGACTTTTGTTTCCTTTTACTTTTGAAGGATGTAATAATCAACTTATTCAATTTCCTCACCAATTTAGAACAAATCCTTCTTTTCGTTATTAGCATCCACCAATACAAAATCAACAATAGATGATTTCTTTTAATCAAAGCCAGCAACAAAGCATCACTAATCTGCAGTAGCCTAGCACCACCATCAAAACGGTGAGTTTAATGTATTTAGGGGGCTTGGGTTAAGTTAATACAAGTTGGTTATGTGGAACTCAATTTAATACTTTTATATTATAAAACCTAGCTGATTTTGCAATTAAGATGACAATATATCTAAGTTACTGAGTTGGGGTTTTTAAAAAATGAAGATCGGTTTAGAATAATACAGCAACAGGTCGGGGGTATATTTGTAGCTTAGGCCAAACTAAAATGCACAATGAATAAAGATGATACTCTGAAAGAAAGCAATTGCTTTCTGAGCGCAAATAAGCAAAAGCGAGAAACAAAAAACAGAAGAAGAACAAATTAAAGAGTAAATCCTCTTATCTGAATTGTGATTATTTTTTTGATAAGATTGATAGGTTTAGTTTACAAGAGGAAACCCAGTTCAGCAAATAAGAAAAGAACAGATATAGATGAGAACATATAAATAGAATATATAAGAAGGAGAGAAGGATCGCGAGAGAGAATTGATGAGAGATTATTTTAATTGTAAGCTTCAATTGGCAGATGCAACTCAAATACATGATGCATTTCATGCTTCAGTTTTAAAATCATCTCATTCGTTTATCATTGCTCCTACTGAACTGCCTCCATTTTGTATTGTGACGGTACAAACGACTCGGGCCATTCTTGATTGCAGGACTGTCAAACGGCATAATAGGGTTGTCACTCAATGGTTAATTCATTGGGCAAATTCCCCTCCTGTTGTGCCTGCAGTACAAGTCATTTTGGAAGCGGAATTGTGATGCCAAATTTGAAACCTCCTAGTACCGCTACTGCTGCTGCGGCTTACCAAGAATCTATACTGAAGGCACTGCCTGCCAATGGCAACTTTACCCCACTTATGACACTTTATTTGACAGATTGAACAAGTCCGGAAGAGATCAAGCTTGCAAGAAGGAAATCTAGGATACTTTTTTATTGTTGCACATTTAGAAGATAATATAACACTAGCCTTTTTATTTAGTTATTTTACTATTAGTTTATGGTCTGACTGAATCAACTGATTTGCATATAGTTGGCCTGCCATAACTATAAGTCCTGGTTTCTCTTGTTTTATTCGAAGCCTAGAACTCTTATGAGTGTATCCCACAAATTACATCAGCATTCAAAAATCTCAAGCAATTGGATTTGACGTATACTCCGCATAAACCCGAGGATTTGATGTATGTGATCAACATTCTAAATGCATCCCCTCTCCTGGAAAAATTTATTTGTAGGGTAAGTTGAGGAAGCTTTAAATATCTTATCCCATTCAGCAAATGGAAGTCATATTTGTTCTATCTTTTGATCAATCTGGCTTTGCTTCAATCGGTATGGCAAATTATTTATAGCTTATTATGCATAAATTTTCTTAATTTATTTGTGTTTTGTGTCTTTTTGTTATTGTGTTTTATTAATTTTTCATTTCCTCTTTGTTGGAAAAAGTGAATATATGGGATATCTATCAAACGAATTAACTTTGATTGCGTCGTTTACTTTAGCTTGTTGATAAATCAAAATCATGTTTGTTGTTATGTTCACTTAATTATTGTGCTTGTGCTAGAAGCTAGTCACGGTTATGGTGAGTGATTAGAGTGCCGGTAATGGTAATAATCATTATTATTGATGATCCATGAATGATTAACATGTGTATTTGTGTGTATTCTCTATATTAGTGTTAAGTGCAGAGCAATATTAAAAAATAAAATAACATTTTATAATATTATTCAAAAATAATAAAATTATATAACAAAATAATAGTCAAATATATTAAATACCCGATTAAAAATTTAGGTATCTAAACCCGTATAAAAATTCACCTTTAATAACCAAACTTGTCCCGAATTAGATTATAATTATCTACTTAAATATTCAAATTCGTTTACATTAAAAATATATTTTTTTTATTTTTCAAAAATAAAAAATAAGTAAAAATTATAAAATTATTATTTTAATTTAATAAAAAAATATAATATAAATATTAAATATAATTATAAGCATTAATATAATTAAAAAGAGATATATATATATAACATTCTTTATAAAAATAATTATTTTAAATATTTTTAGAATATTAATTAAACATATAACGGATAACCATTACTCGAGTCCTTGAACCCAACCCAAACCCGATACAGGTAGTAAAAATGCCATTCGAACTCGTCCTAGACTTATTTTTTCACTATCCAAATTCGCCAAAATCATATCGGATCTTATCAAATATCCACCTGGTCAAGTAAAATTATCATCTCTAATTGAGATATGATTTCTCAAGTATTTTGCGAAGCCTTTCACTGACAATAACAAAAGTTAAATATAATATGACCTATATTAAAAAAATGCACACACTATTGATTTATTTTTCAATAATAATAATTTTTAGAATAAAACAAATTATATTGAAATAAAAAATTAGGTATTTTTTATTTTTATGTTTATGATTTAGAGTAGTGTTAAATGACTCACAATGATCCTAGATCATTGTATAAAAAAAAACACTTATAACCTTGAGTGGTTTTGGAGGGATAAATTGGAGGGAAAATTGATGAGTTTTGAAGGAAAATCAAGTCATAATTACTCATGCTATAAGAAAAAAAGTTAGTGATAATGACTTATTATTAATGTATTAAATATTTTTGCCAAAATCAATAATTGGCAACTACATTGCTCTCATAGTAAATCAACATCATATGTTGGATGCATATGATTTTATTGGGCCTGAAAATGTATACAGGCCCGTTTATGCTGGAATGATTTTATCAATACACAGAGAGCACTATATATAATCTGTTTTGATCAAAATGAATGAATGAGGTGCTTAGCTTAGATGTGATAAGTGTAACTCACTATAGTTATTGGTCTTATGATGGATGAATGCATATTTATCAAACTTAATTCTTATTTATTGTTAGTAGACAAACTTGTGATTGGTGTTCCAGTAACCTAGACAACGTTAGCTTACATAACAAGTAAAATCCTAGTTTCCTGCATGTTGGATTGAAATGACAAATTAACTCATATTAACCACTTAACTCAAAAATATTGATTTGAGTGGATCAAGATACGTAAATGCATATTTATTGAATTTAACTCGTATTGACAACTAACTCGATTAATGAAAAAGTATAATTGATTTGTATTTAAAATTTATTAAAGGAATAAATGATTTAGCGGCATAATTCAACATTAAAATATTTTAAATGATTTAGATACAAATAATGATGTCATCTGCCTTCCACATTATATTTTTTTAGGTTCCAATTAAGGTTCATCAATACACACAGAGAACATTATATATTAGCTATTTTGTTCAAAATAAATTGTTGAAGACTTTTAGTTCAGATGGCATAAGCATGGGTTACCTGACTTGATTATAAAGATTGATTATAGAATTGATTCTTTCATGTGTCACTTTTTATTTTTCATTTTCAAATTTAAGAAAATTATTGATTTTAGTGGATCAAATTGAGTGAATGCAAATTTATCGAACGTAACTCGTATTTGCATATTTATCAAACTTAACTCGTATTGACCACCTAACTCGATTAATGAAAGAGTATAATTGATTTGTGTTTAAAATTTGTTGAAGAGACAGATGATTTAGTAGCGTAATCCAACACTAAGATATTTTAAATGATTTATATACATATAATGGTGTCATCCATCTTTCACATTGTATTTTTTTAGATTCCAATTAAGGTTCATCAATACACAAGTGCTATATATTAGCTGTTTTGGTCAAAATAAATTGATAAGAGCTCTTAGCCTAGATGGCATAAGTGCATGATGCTTAGTTTGGCTATAAACAATTGATCCTTGGAATAATATCTTTCTTTATTTTTTGCCTTTTTTCTGATTTAATAAAATTGAAAAATATATAAATAACAATGTATGGGCCAGCAATATATATGTGTGGTTATTGGTGAGATGTTTAAAAATGCAATATATATAACTAAATGAAATATTGGATTTTTTTTAGATGTAAACACACACACACATATATGTAACTAAAAAAAATGAAAGGGAAATAATTAATGCTAGCATTAGAAAATGTAACCCACTTAATATAAATTTCAAATTCAAATTTTAAATCTCTCTAAAATCTATCAATTTTAAGTGAGGACATAAATGACATTTTACGTGGCTCTATGAGAATAAACTGGACATTTACTCCTTAATGATTCTGGATCAACTTGGGTCAAGAATCATTATCCTATGATTTATTACAAATAATTATTTATTTATTTGAAATATCAATGCCTTACTTATTATGTGCAACAAATAATTATTTATTTATTTGAAATATCAATGCCTTACTTATTATGTGCAACGCGTCATAAGTATATGGATATTCTATTTGTTTATAAATTATTAAATCATGTATATTTTCATATCTTGTATCCCGTGTCTGTGCAACCTAGCTCCAGGTTTATGACACTACTCTATATACTAAGCTAATCAATCAAGATGTTTTTTTTAATTACCAAAAAAGGTGAAGTGTTTTTTTTTAAATTTATTTTCATGTCTTTGAATAAAAAATTAAATTTTTTTATTTTATGTTTATAATTTATTACAAATGATTATTTATTTATTTAAAATATTAATATATTACTTGTTCTGTGTTGTGTGTCCTAAGAATGTAAATGTCGTATTTTTTTAAAAAATCATCGTATCTCGTACGTTCTTATATCTTATGTCATGTGTCCTTGCAACCTAAATATGAAACTACTCCATACACCAGAATAATTAATTAAAATTTTTTTAATTACTAATTTAAATTGAAATGTATTTTTTAATTTATATTTATTTCATTGAAATAAGAAATTAAGTTTTATTTTATTTTATGTTTATGATCTGTTGTAAATGGTTGTATATTTGCTTAAAATATTAAAATATTATTTATTTAGTGTAGTATGTTCTAAACATGTGAATGTCTTACTTTTTACAAATCATATTCGTAAGCGTGTAGATTATTTATTATTTATTTTGGAATAAGAAATAAATTTATATTAATATATTAATATATTAGTGTTGGAGATAATCTTTTCTATAGATATTATTTTGATAAAGACGTTATCTAAAACAACTTATCTTTTTACGATTATATCTTATTTTCTTATAATTGTTGCCTTACTAACACTTAGCTTTTTTAAAAGCTTATACTTGATATCTTCACAATGCAAACTGCTTTATTTTTAAATATATATAGATTTGAGGATGAATATACATTCTTATGATTTGTATCCAAAATCATATTTATTGTTATGTTAACTTAATTATTATTCTAGAAGCCAATGATAATTATGGTGAGTGACCAGATTGGTGGTAATGGTAATAATTATTATTATTGATGATCAATGAATGATTTACATATGTGCTTGTGTGTATCCCCTATGTTAATGAAAAATTCGAGGATTGATATACATTCTCGTGATTTGTATCCAAAAGTCAATTAGAAATTGAAAATTTGAATTATGAAATTACAACCCATAATTTTTTTATTTGATCAATTCTTTAAAATGAATGAGTACTCGGCTAGTCGTACGATCAACCTTATTTCACCTTTGTAGCATCTATACCCCAATTATCTACTTTAGTTGTAATTATTCCTGAAATGCAATTTAGAGCTAGAATTTAGGTTTAATTTCACCCAGTGTCTCTCACTTTAGGGTGTAATCCATTTACTATCCCCATATTTATTTTGTCTCTTAAAACTCCATAACCTTAGTAATTTGTAACAGTAAAAGGACTATGGCCGAAGAATATGTTGGACATGTGACATTGCATGTCGGAGTTCATAAAATATTAATATTTTTGCTACTTAAGTAATAACTTGTCGAAGATTATTTTCTCTCCTACCTCTCTCTTGTGTTTAAAACCTCACACTGCCAGAACTCGTGCGGCCTTGTCTCCAACCACCTGCATACACTGTGAGAGCATAACCTCAAGTTTGGCCTAAGATCCCTGCATCCCGAATCAAACCACTCTCTCAAAATATTGGTTCACCAGATGCCCTTCCACGCCAGCATATTACACCCAAAAGGTGCTTAGCAATGAATAACCCATGCTTCCCATGATAACATAAGAAGTATATTGGAGAGGCTACAACTTTTGGTGCTCCTGCTAGTGTAGTTGTTGGCACTGGAATTGCACGTTAGTGCGTAGGCAATGGCCTAGCTCTCGAAGCGCATCGATGTGACCCAAGGCGATGGCTCAAGCATATAAAGTGACACTTGCTCGAAGGCCTTTGTCGTTTTTAGAGCGACCGCTTCCATTGAACTGGATAACAACAAGAGAATAGAGAGCCAGTTTGTGAGATTTGATGGCGACCTTTGCCATCAATGTGGCTCTACTTCAATTTTGCAAGCAATAAAATCAAATCCAAATGAAAAAAAAAAGATTTTTCACAATAAATAGGGTAGTTAATTAATTGTTTGGTGTTCAGAGAGAGAGAATAATTTTTGACAAGTTATTGTTTAAGTGTCGAAAATATTAATATTTTATCAGCTCCGGCATGCCATGTCACATGTTCGATGTATTCTCCGGTCATAGTCCTTTTACTATTACAAATTGCTAAGGTTAGGGATTTTTAAGAGACAAAATGAAGATAGAGGACAGTAAAGGGATTGCCCCTAAAGTGAGGGACACCAGATGAAATTAAGCCCTAGAATTTATTACTAAAAATAAAAAGTGGTCCAATTTCATTCAAATTTGCATTTATTATACTAACCTCCTACTAGCTCCTCCACATCATTGTCTATTTGCCTTACCACTCACAAACCCTAACCATGAAACTCCGTAAACCGAAGCTACTATAAAGAATTCTCCACAATTAGAAAATTGGTAAATAAGAAAATAAAAAAATCCACAATATGCAGAACCACCAAGTGTCTTATCCTTTCATTCAATCTAATTGCCCAATACCTCGTCCTTTTGTTTAAATAGGCAAATTTCACAATCATATCATAGTTCTTTAGTGCACTATAATTCCTTAATAGTTTTGGTAAATCTTTTGTTCTTCTATTTTGCTTCTGCTATAACAATTAAATGTGCTTCACTCAATAGACTAATTTGAAGCTTGCTATTCACATTAATGATATAAAACAAACTTCAATGATATAGGGGGAGAGTGAGAAACAAACTAAATAAAATATATTTAAGCTCATTTTAGGATGGGTCTTTCAAATTTAAGCTTGAATTTAAGAAATTGACCTTAGAAGCTCAAAACACATTTCTTTTTTTATTTTTGAGATTTGAAACCAAAAAAAGAAAAAAGAAAAACTTATTGCAATGTAAGATAGTGGGTTGTGATGATAGACGATGATTCAAAGCATGTTGGAGTTGAAATCAAATGGCGACGGGCTTCTGAGATGGTTCTCATCTAGTGATTGGAGAGAGAGAGACGAAGAAGAAGAAAGAAAGAAAGAAAGGTTGTGTTGCGAGTGTATGGAGGAGGAGAAAAGATATGATTTTGTAGTGCTCTGGTATGGTTGTCATCTGGTTTTGATCTTGTTAAGTGTGTATGGATTTGATCTCCATCAAGCGTAGCCAGAGGAGTAGAGATTAATGGAAAAGCAAAAATGGTAATCTAAGTAAACTTTGATTATGGAACCCCATTGATTGTTTTTAATTTGTAATATTAATCCTATATTGTATTTGGGCTGTAATTTCTACTAAGGGTGATAATTAGGGTATGAATGATACAGAGGCAGGTTTATTATAGAATTGCAATTAGTTGAAAAGTCGATGATGAAATAACATATTAGGCCATGAGAACTAATTGAAAACAACAATTATACAAGGATAAATAAAGGAAGAAGAAATGACTAGTGAAGACTTACAAGAAAAATATGTCACATCACTTTCTAGGGAAAACATGTTTGCTATATATATGCACATAAACGTATTGATATGAGGATTTTAAAGTTTGAAAAACATCTTGTGAAAGCTATTTTTCAAAAAAAAAAAGGGGCATTAAGTACCTATTTTATTTTTTTATTTATAAGAGAGGTCCAACGAACAGAAAGGGGTTATACAATAGGAGTAGCCCTTCTCTTTACTCACAAAATTGGTGAAAACTCTTTTAGTCGAAAGATCTCGAACTTGAGACCTCTCACTTTCAATAAAAGTGAGAAGACTATTAAGTACCTACTTTAATAATATGTATTTGATTACTTAAGATATTGGCTAAAGACATATTTGAAAAAAGAAAATATGAAAGCTGCCATATTAATACTTTTTCCCCATATTTGGTAGCTTTTATGCAAAGCATATCTCATGGACCATGACTTTCACTAGGATACAGAGTTTTAGCTGTTACGTGTATTCCAGTGAAAAGGAAAATGTTAAAAGCTATAACTATATATATTTATTGTCACTGAAAACTAAAAAAAAAAAAGAGAGAAATGACAAAAGGAGAGAATCCAAAGTTGATAATAGCCCAAAACTAGGAAAACCCACATTCAGACCTCCCTTCATTTGTTTTGATTTTGTGTTCATTTTATGTCCTTATTTGGGATTTACCATTGAAGCCATATATGTAAATAAAGTCATATATAGTCATAAATGTTCACGCCAAGCATATCTATACAATGCCTATCATATATAAATATTAACACCTACCAAAGATTTATTTGTATGATAAGAGAGTTTCATTAGAGAGTAGTGAAAGAGAAAATGGATTTGTCTGTTGCTAGTGGTAGTGGTGGTGGTGCTTCCGGTGATGAACAAGAAGCTTCTAATAACAATCGAAAGGGAAAGAAAACATATCATCGTCATACTAGTCGCCAAATACAACAGCTTGAAACGTATTTAAGATTCTCCTTTTTCTTGTTCTTATATATATTTTACGTTAATTTTTTTATTCTTTTTCCCTTATTGATGATTGTGGATCTTGTCTGAATTTCTTATTTTCTTTTTCTTTGAATTCTATTAATTTTTGGCTTCATTTTCTTTGGAAAAGGGTTTCTTTGAATTTTATTAATTTTTGGCTTTATTTTCTTTGGAAAAAAGGGTTTTTGGACCGACATCTAACATTTTGAATATATGACATATTTATCGATCGAATTTACTTCGATCTTGTCATTTTCTTTAGCTTGTCGGCAAATCCAAGTCACGTTTTCTATTATGTTCATTTAATCCATGTCTTTTATTTTTCATTACTAATCCTTTTGATCAAGCCTGCCTTTTCTTGATTTAGTGCATTAATTTATTTGCAATTTATTATAATTAAGTATAACCTTCTTAATTTACGCGTTTAGCGTCTTTTTGCCCTTTGTGTTCTATTACTTTTCGGCTTTCTTTTCTTTTAAAAAAGGATTTCGCAGGAATTTCAAATATATGATTAATTTTTTACTTTCTTTTCTCTTAAAAAAGGATTTCACGGGAATTTCAAATATATGACGTATCTATCAACTGAATTAACTTCAATTCGTCGTTTTCTTTAGCTGCTTTTTTCATGAAGTCATGTTTGTTGTTATGTCGACTTAATTATTGTTCATATCTTTCATTTCTCATTAGTAATTCTTGTCGTTTGATCAAACCAGATTTGCTGCAATAAGTGTATTAATCTTTTTATCGTAATTTAGACACAACCCTTCTTGATTTATATGTCTACAGTGTCTTAATTCATTCTGTGTTGTACTAATTTTTGGCTTCCTTTTCTTTGATTTTGTCTGTGCTGTTTGGCTTGTCAGTAAATTGAAGTCATCTTCGTTGCTATATGGACTTAATTATTATATGCATATCTTTTATTTTGCATTCATAATGATATTTCTATCCTTCAAGCTACATTAATTTATATGTTTGGTTTCTTTTTGTTCTTTGTGCTTTATTAAAGCATTTGGCTTCTATTAATGAATTAATTTATTTATTTATAGTTCTTTTATAATTTATTAACCATCCTTAATTTAAAAGCCTTTGATGCCTTCGTGATTTACCGTAAATAGGTATTCGATTTTTGTTTGGCTTATTTAAAAGTGTTTAATCAATTCAACAATTATGTTTATTTTTGTCTATTTAAGGATAATGGAAATTAATTATTTAATTAATAATTAACTTTATTTATTTATTTATATTATAAAGTTTTTTCAAGGAATGCCCACATCCAGATGAAAATCAAAGGCGTCAATTGAGCAAAGAGTTAGGGCTTGAGCCTAAACAAATCAAATTCTGGTTTCAAAACAAAAGGACTCAGGCAAAGGTATACATGTAATAATATTATTTTTCAATTCTTTTTGCTCCATAATAATAATAATGACCTTTTCTTAGGCTCAAAATGAGAGGGCAGACAATTCGGTTCTTCGAGCCGAAAATGAAAGAATTCAATGTGAAAACCTTGCAATTAGAGAGGCATTGAAGAATGTGATTTGCCCAGCTTGCGGAGGTCCTCCTTTTGGAGAAGAAGAACGTCAACATAGTCTGCAGAAACTTCAGCTGGAAAATGCTCATCTCAAAGAAGAGGCTAGTTTGCTTTCTTACTATAAGATTTAATTTTTCTTGTCTTTTCTTTTTTTTCCGAGAGAACAAACACACATGAGGCAGCGACAGTAGAATACCCTTTATCAAAATCATGACAATTTAGAGAAAGCATGTTCATTTATGTATCGCACTTACAGGCATATAGGTTTAATTCTGTTGCAGAGTGTTTGGATCAACTAAATGAGTGAATGTACTAAGTATTCATTTAGAAACTCAATTGATTTTACTCAATTTCAAATCCATAACGTTCCGATTATAAATTATAACTAATTACATGAAAGCAATATAAGCTCGACCTTATAGTAGGACAAGCTTATCAGCTATTGGATACATGATACACTCCCCATGCACGCCCGCTCGTAAACACACACACCATGGATAGTGCATATCTACACGTACAGTTGGTTGCTTTGATTGAATCATACATGGTGCTTTTAATAAATGCATTGCTTTAATTTTAACAAATCATCAAATATATATATATATATTTTGATACCGGTGTTAATCTTCATCTAAGGATTGAGTTTATATCTAAATGTTGCTTTGGATTCTTGCGTTTACTATTAAATTTAGGATTTCAGATATCAAACATAGCGCCGCTATATTTAAAATAACATATATTCTAAAGATATTTGAAAGCGTTCAAAGTTTGTTATAGATTTCAATCAAATATAAATATTTAGAAACTTCTTAAATCTAAACGTGACATTTTGATAAACTAAAATGAAATTTGAGCAATGTAATCAAATATTTTTCTATCAATGAAACGTTTATATTAGAAATACATTTGATTAAATTGTATTATAATTTCATTACAGTCTATCAAATAAAATGTCAGAATTTCATAGAAAATATGTTTATTTATAACCAAACATGAGATATATATGATTATTTATAAATGAATTTCATAAAATTTATTCTATGTATACAAAACAAGCTGTTACGATTCTTATTATTCTTTGACATAATTGTTTCTTGCAGCATGAAAAAGTCTCTGCACTTCTTGCCAAGTACATAGGGAAACCAATTTCCCAAATTAATTCATTGATTCCTCCAATGCCTGGATCTTCATTGGTTCCTCCAATGCCTGGATCTTCATTGGACATTTTAGCAGGAGACTATCTTAATCAAAGACTAGGAATTAATCCTGCCCTTGATCTTGAGCTTAATCCAGGACTTTCTGATCATCTTCCAATCCCCTACCAACTTAAACCAATTTCAGACATAGAAAAGTCACTAATGTCTGAATTAGCAACTAATGCTCTTGAAGAGTTGGTAAAACTTCTACAAATCGACGAACCCTTCTGGATCACCATTGAATCTGACCGGAACTATGTCATTAATCGCGAGAGCTACCACAAGATATTCCCTAAGACTAATCACTTCAAAAGCATCAATGCGCGATTCGAGTCATCTAAGTACACAGGAATGGTGACAATGAACGGAGCAAATTTGGTAGAAATGTTCTTAGATTCGGTTAGTAATTGAATAAAATAGTATTCTTTCTTTATTAGATGCCATCAAATATTAAATTGTTTGCTAATTATATTTCAATTTTGCAGAACAAATGGGTGGATTTATTTCCAACCATTGTCACTAAAGCTAGCATAATTCAACTAGTTCAAACTGGAGCGGCAGGAAGTCGAAATGGTTGCTTGCAGTTGGTATATATGCATATATACATTCACTTTTTTTTATTATTATATGAAAGTATATCAGATTATATAATGAAGCCAAATGCAGATGTACGAGCAAATGCATATACTTTCACCTCTAGTTCCACCAAGGGAATTCTGCTTCCTTCGCCATTTTCAACAAATTGAGCCTGGAACGTGGGTTATTGTTGATGTTTCCTATGATTTCCTAAAAGAAAACATCTCCCCTTCTCGCTCCTGGAGACTTCCTTCTGGATGCATGATACAAGAAATGCCTAATGGATGTTCCAAGGTAAGTAACATCTCTGCAATATACATGATCCAATAATCCAACATGATCTACTGAAAATTCAAAACTATTGATATATTTGCTAAAACAAATTATGGATTTTACTTATCTAGACTCAGTTTATAGATCCACTTATAAACCAAACATTTGAGATCTATATTCCCAATTAGTGAGAGTCCATCTTTCTAATTTGTATAGAAGTCTATTTCTCTAATTGGGATCCTTGTGTGTTTATATATACTAGTGGTAGCACCCGCAATGCGCGGAATATTATTAAAAAATGAAACAATATTTTATAACATTATTTAAAAATAATAAAATTATATGATAAAATGATCATCAATTATAAATACTCGAACCCTTGATATACCCGATTAAAAATTTAGGCACTCAAACCCATATGGAAATTCACCTTTAACAACCAAACTCGTCCAAAATCTGATTATAATTATTTAATTTAAATACTCAAATTCATTTATCTTAAAAATATATATTTTTTATTTTTCAAAATAAAAAATAAGTAAAAATTATAAAATTATTATTTTGATTTAATAAAAAAATATAATATAAATATTTAATATAATTATAGCGTTAATATAATTAAAAAGGTGTGTGTATATATATATTTTCTTTATAAAAATAATTATTTTAAATTTTTTTGGATTATTAATTAAACGGATAATGGATAGCGAGTACTCGAGTCCTTGAATCCAACCCAAACCTCATACGGGTAGTAAAAATACTATCTCAACCCGTCCTAAACTCGTTTATTCACTATTCAAATTCACCAAAATCAGATCAGATCTTATCGATTACTCACCGAGTCAAGTAAAATTGTTATACCTAATTAAGATATGCTCTTTTAAGTATCCTGAAAAGCCTTTCATTAATAATAGCAAAAGTCATGTATGATATGACCTATAGAAAAAAAGCGCAACACTATTAATGTAATTTTTCAATAGTGATAATAATTTTTACAATTTAATTTATTATAACGAAATAAGAAATTAGGTATTTTTTTATTTTTATGTTTATGATTTATTATAAATTATTATTTATTTATTTAAAATATTAATATATTACTTATTTAATGTAGTGTGTCCTAAGCATATATGTCTTACTTGTTTAAAAATTATCATATTTTGTATATTCTTATATCTTGTGTCCCGTGTCAGTGCAACCTAGCTCCCAGGTATATGAGACTATTTCATATACCAAACCAATTAATCAAGATATTTTCTTAATTACCAATAAAAAATAATGTGCTTTTTTTAAATTTGTTTTTATGCTGTTGAAACAAGAAATTAAGTTTTCTTTTATTTTATGTTTATAATTTATTACAAATGGTTATTTATTTATTTGAAATATTAATATATTATTTATTTTGTGTTGTGTTTCCTAAGCATGTAAATGTCATATTTTTTTTTAAAATTGTCATATCCCGTGCGTTATAGTATCTTATGTTTCGTATCTGTGCAACGTAACTCTTAACATATGAGATCCATACACTAAGCTAATTAATCAATGTTTTTTTTAATTAGTAATTAAAAATGAGGTGTATTTTTTAATTTATTTTTGTGTCATTGAAATAAGAAATTAAATTTTATTTTATTTTATATTTATGATTTATTATAAATAATTGTATATTTATCTGAAATATTAATATATTATTTATTTAGTGTAAGTGTTCTAAGCGTATGAATATCTTACTTTATAAAAATCATATTTATAAGCGTGTAGATTACTTATTAATTGTTTTATAATAAGAAATAAATTAATATTAATATATTAAATTAATATTAATATATTAGTATTAGAGATAATTTTTTTATAGATATTATTTTGATAAAGATATTATCTGAAAGGGTAAAATAACTTATATTCTTACAATTGTATTTTATTTTTTTACGACTATCCTAAATAATTGTTATTCTAATTACACTTGACTTTTTGAAGGTTTACACTTGGCTTCTTACAATTATCCTATATAATTGTTATCTTAATCACACTCGGCTTTTTCAGATACTTACATTCGGCTTCTTTATAATGCAAACTACTCTGTGTATATATATACGTGTGTGTGTATGTGTGTCTGTGTGACGCTGTTATATTTTCCTCTTTATTGTCTCTCTATTCTTCTATTATTTTACAATATTTTAGATATTATTTCAATTTTTTTTCTCAATGCATAAGTTGCCTTATGGACCCAATTTAGGCAAGTCAATCCCGGTGAATTTTTACATAAAAAAATCGACATTGAGAGATGGAATTTCGTTTTAAAGAGATCTCTCTTAATGCAACCTAAAATAATATATTATGATGATGTTGAGTATGATCTTACAGATGATAAATATTTATATATATGTATGACAGGTTACTTGGGTGGAACATGTGGAAGTAGATGACAAAACTCAAACTCATAGACTTTATAGAGATCTCATATGTGGTACTTCTGCATATGGAGCTGCAAGATGGATTGTCACCCTCCAAAGGATGTGTGAAAGATTTGCTTTCACTTATGGGGAAATTGCTCCTCCTAGTGAACTTGGAGGAGGTAACTAAAATCTTCTCCTATCAATTTCTTTTTTTCCTTATAGTAAATGTTTGGTTCACCTTGAAAAGGAATAAAATGGATAGTCATAACTTGAAAAGGAATAAATCCGCTTTCTTAATTATTTTTATATGTTTGGCTATTGTTCAGTGATTACTTCATCTGAAGCTAGAAGGCGCATAATGAAACTATCTCATAGGATGATCAAGGACTTCTGTGCAATGTTAAGCATGTCAGGTAAGCTAGATTTTCCTCAATTGTCTGAAGTGAACAATAGTGGGGTTCGTGTATCGGTTCGTCAGAGCGGAGGACCAGGCCAGCATTATGGAATGATTATCAGCGCTGCTACTTCTCTTTGGCTTCCTCTCGCTCCTGAGACTGTTTTTAATTTCTTCAAAGATGAGAAAACAAGAGTTCAGGTACATCCATAGATACACTCTCTTTTAGTATGTTTGGCATTAAGTAATTTAGTTAATTATGAAGTTTGTAATACTAAAATATGTTAAATTAATTTTAGAAATAAGTTTTAACGACTCCTATTTAATTAATATATATTCAAGATTGTATCTTTGTGCGTTGCAGTTCTAATACTAGGGTTAAGCACACTCTTGATATATGCATTTGTTTCTTTTGGTTTTAATACTAGGGTTAAAGACTCTTTGTTAGTATGTTGGCATTTAAGTAATTTAGATAATTATGAACTTTATACCATCCGGTCTCCACAACTCGATTAATCCGGATTCGTGTCAGGTGGAGCAAAATACTACCTCCCGAGTGTTTAGAATAATTCCATATCGAAAAATTTTATATATTTATTGTTAATAATATTATAGAACAAAAAAAGTGTTGACTGAATGGTAAGCGATCTCAATCTTTTACTCTTTATGGCATCAAGAGATTACATCTAACCTCAATCCTTTACGTTTTATGTCCCGAGGGGATTACACCACCTAGGGTTAAACAGTAGTCAAATTTTATAGCAATGTAGCTAATATACGGGATTTCCTTTCCATTGTCTTAATAGTGGGACATCCTCTCCACTGCAAACCCAGTTCATGAAATTGCACACATCCCTAATGGTACTCATCCAGGGAATTGCATATCCATTATCCGGGTAATTCCATATTCTTTCTTCTGATTTTATTTTCATTCCACACGTTCTTATTATGCTAGTTGAAAAGGGTCTAGTGATAGTTAATTTTTTCAGCTTTTGTTCGATATAATATATATATTTTTTATTAAGCAGCCATTTGCATCAAACGACAACAATATGCTTCTGCTTCAAGAAAGCTGCACAGACGCCTTAGGATCATTGGTAGTGTATGCTCCAATCGACATTCCATCCATCAACATAGCAATGAGCTCTGAAGACTCGTTGATAATACCAATCCTTCCTTCTGGTTTTGTTATATCTGAAGACGGCCGTCCGGACAATAGTGGTGCTTCAACAAGTGCTGGTGGTGGTGGTGGTTCACTTGTTACGATAGCCTTCCAAATCTTGGGTTCTAATCCTTTGACCAACTCCGCATCCTCCTCCACCCCTACCGAGATGAATATGGAATCAGTGGCGAAAGTTAATACTCTTATCAGCTCCACTGTTCAGAAAATCAAGAGTGCTTTGAATTGCTCCAATTTGGATTAATTAGTCTTTTATTTTTCTAATTATCAAACTTAAACTAAAACTTTATCTTCATTGACTGATGGAATTGTTTGAGTTATTTTTTAAAAGTTCAACATATTTTGAGAATAGGCTGAACATTAAACTAGAAAGATAGGAATTTATTGAACCCATAAGTCTTACAAAAAGAATAAAGAAATGAGCAAATAAATATTAATATTTTTCAAATAAAGCATTTATTATTTTAAATTAACACAAATGAAATTTACAAACAAAATTAGATAATTTTGTTATGATATAATTGCATATTTTATTAAATGTTTGGTATTAATTACAATTACATTGGATTTAATTATAATAATCAATTATTGACCGCATTGAATTTTATATTTTAAATAGAAATTTAGTATTTTTATTAGACAAAACTTACTTAATTGTCAACTTCATTTAAAAAAATAACTATCAAATCAATGCGTGTTTCAAGAATTGACTTTACACGATATTTTTAGTATTTGGATAAGGTTTCAAAGCAAAGATGATTATCTTTATTTTGAATCAAACTATAACTAATAATCGGTCTATTTCGACAGTTTTTTTTTCTTTTCAGTGATGCTTATTGATTTTCAACCTTTCATTTTAGATATCCAATTTAGACCAGACCATAGTCTAGTTTTTAGAACCATACTTTATTTTTTTGCATGATGTATTATGGCAGCATGGGCTTAATTTAGAATCTTGGCCAAAATTGAATTCTGCAAAGTAGCACGAGGAGCTGTGAAGCACCCCATGGGTGTGCTACTTGTTGGAATTCTTCGACAATTAATCCTCTCTTGCATTTGTTTTCTATAAAAATCTTATAAAATTTCTCAAGATTAAGTGAAATACGATTCAAATAAGCTTTAAATAAAAACATAAATAAAATTAATTAAAGTAATTAAAAATACTAAAAATTCAATAAAAACACATTAAAAATATTATAAAAATAACACATATCAACAACAATTTCATCCTTTATAGTTTGTTGCTCAATAACTAGCTCCATAATAAGTTGCTCGTCAACATGTCCCCCTTCAAGATTTTCTTGACTTGCACCACCAGATTGTGCTATAGTAGTTTCCTCAGTATAACGCATTTCAATCTGGGCTTCCAAGAGAGTAACAAAACTAGGACCTACAGCTTGGGTATCAGTATCCCCACATACTTGACTTTGTACATCAACAACTCCACCCTCGTTGACATCTTCAATTTGATGTTCCAAAAGCAAAATATTATCATCAGTTACATACTCATTAGGCAATGCTACTCTTAAAGGACCTCCCACGTTAGCAACATACACAGTCACTATAGCAGTATCCTTGAACATCTCCAACATAAAATTCACATCATCATCATTCTCTATCTTAATGTTACATCCACATGGCATTTCAAAATGTCCACCCCTTATCTTGTGCAGCTTTGCAACTAGAGTTTGCAGCACAATGTATGAGATTTTATCAAGGTTGACATTATGAATGGTACCACGGAGAAAGCATTTTTATCCAACTCCTGAGATATAATTTATACAAATTAATTTTTAATCCATTATTAACTTAAAAACCCTAAATTCCTAATAAATCCATGATAACAAAAAACACGATAAAATGAAACTTGAAGCCATTTTAATATACTACAATGAGAACGTGATAATGGAAAATTTTAAGGCTTTACACCAATAGAATGGAGTAGGGCAATGGTAACAATTTTCACTTTGAAGCAAAGCCTCAAACTTCTAAGCATAGTAGTTGGATAACGATATGTAATGCATCCACTAGTTCCAGATGAAAATTACCGAGATTCAAGCGAAATCATCTGTGAAATTTGAGAGAGAAGGTTTTGGAGAAAATGGGTTGATTGTGTTACGTAAAAGACATTTCGGCTTTTCTCCACAACTGAATAGGGTTTTGTCTTTTTTAACTCTAGGGCATTTTTGGCTTTTTACCCTAATTTAACGGCAAAAGCAACTGAATTTGGATGGAAAGACTTTTTAAGGCGATGGAATCAAATCTAAGGGACTAAATAATAATATCCAAAAATACAAGGGCAAGTTGATTAATTATGCAAAACCTCAGGGGCGAAAAATATATTTTTCCTAAATTTAATTATAACTTAACTAGAGTAACCTCACCAGAGTCTTCATCTAACCAAAATGCTCCACCTAGTAGATTCTCTCTCTAAGATGTGCTTATCGTAACTACATGGGTAGGAGGAATACAACAGAACATAGAAATCGTACCGTAATCTTTTTGGTATAATATTTTAGTATCTCCTTTAACATCTGTGTTTTAATTTTAATTTCAATAAAATCAATACTTTTCTCTATTAATTATTGAAATCTTTCCATTCGTCCTTTGTACGGCTAATGAACGCTTTGAACTCTCTTTTTTTTGGCTCCCAACGAATGATTCATGTTCTTGATAGGCTTCAAAATGTTCTATCTTGTATTTTCAAGCAAATATTTCCTGACACAAGAAGTCTCACCTCAACCTCATGTCTAAATTAAAGCCTTATTCGTAGTTAAGATTTAAACGAAATCTATGCAGGTTTTGCAATGCCTTGAATTTGATTGACAAAGAAATGAAAACTATTCTTTAATCTAAACTTACACTTTGCTAATTAGTCAAAAAAATTTAAAAAAATAAATATAAATAACCCAGATTTTTTTAATTACTGGAAATGTGGGTCCAATATAATGTTAATACGAGTTTGCTATTTAAATGATATGGGCCAAGCGAGCCATTGATGATAATAATGGCCCAAGGCTTAATCTGCGAACATAAATGTATAGTACCAGTCTATCTCAAGGTAAGTGAAGGTTTGTATCAATACAGAATTGTTGCCATCTGCACTGTACTAAAAGCTTATAATTTAATTAGTAAAAACCAGAAGTAGAACCAAAACAATAAATTCCATTCAATTCAGCATATATTTGTCTAACTAAGTCTTAATCCATATCTGATAATAAAATCCAAATACTAATAATTTACACCAAAAAGAAAATGCAATTTATCAATTCAACGTGTTAATTACAGAGATATAGCTCTCTTCTTTAAATAATCACCTTTCACTCTCCACATCTTTGACAAGATTTGTCTTCCAAATGATTCACCTTTCACTCGACAGCATCTTCTACAAGACTTGAGAAGAAGACAATTCTCTAGGTTTTAAATTTTCTTTTCCGTTTTCTGTTTTTTAAAATAAATCTAACCCAAAACTTCTAGACATTATTGACAAGTCCCTTAACTTTTCCAAATCCCGGTACGAACAACAGTTTACATGACGATGGATTTGATCAAAACGACCCATTAAATGACATTCCTCGACTTTCCTGTCCTAAATTTGTGAACAAAAATCTTGTGCTAAATACATTTACCCTGCATTCCCAAAAGAGCTGCAATAAGAAAGCCAAAGAAAAGGATGAAATCGAAATATAATTTACTAATCTCGCCAATTCTGGCACATTTACGAAAAACCCAAGAGTAATTGTGCTAGAAATTGGGGCATAAGTTTTCTTCACATTATACTCATCACACTGAGCGAGTAGTTTTACACTCTTATCAAATATTGCTTGGATGAACAAAATTAGGTTTGCGGTAACTATGACATTCCGAATTCAGATACAACAAACAAAAGCACTCTCTTATTCTCCCATCAAAATGCATGGGCGCTGTAACATGGCAAAGGAACTCTGCAGAGGCATTTCGAGCCTGGCAAACTTCTTACAGGTTTTCAGGGCCATTGATTTCCTATTGGGAACCCAAAAAAATAATGGAATTAGAAGGGGGGAAAAAAGGCGAATGCATTAGTTATACGAAAATATTCACCAGATTGTAATATTTTACCTTGTTCTCAATTACAGCTCCATCTGGTATTTCCAGTTTTACACCAGGTTTTGCTGCTATAGTCAATTTTCCCTGCAACAATTGAAAAAGAGTCCATCAGATGTCCCACATACAAAAGGTGCAAGGTCAATAATATAGGACTAGTAAATCTAACAAGAAGTTCTGAAAACTAGCGCGAGACTAGCTACAGCATAGCTCCCAGTGGTAATTTCATAGAAATATGCAGAAACATCTACACATGTAAGAGCGGACAATTGAATCAATAGCTAGGGACTTGGAACAGAGGTTCCTTCCTAGTTTCTATACCTAAGCCTGTCAAATCAACAAACTAATAAAAATGATCTCTTCAGATTTCTTATTCCTATTCCTTCCGCCGTATGTAGCCAAACACCCCAGAAATGGGAATGAATCTTTTATTTAATAATTCCAAAATTTCATGTGAACATATACTTCAAAATTTCTTATTGAGGGGCCAAAATTATTTTTTAGGATGCATTTAATTTTTATTTTAGCCATTTTTTATTAGTTATACAAGTCGGGTTTAATGACATACCTTGAAAATCAATGAGACAAATCTCAATTGTTTGAAAATTAACATTTATTTTCATATCAATATTCAAATACCATTGTTGTATATTTTTAATTTTAATTTAGTAAAGTAAAAATTACAAAGAATACAAAAAGATATCAAATATTAAAAAGTTAACTATGTTTTCATTCCTAGAGCTTGGGTAATTTTTCTTTCGACCAAACTTTTGGAAGATTAATAAAATTATGATGAAAGAAAAAATTTTATTTTTTTGTCATATTTATTTCTTATAATATAAAAGATGTTTGAGTATTAAACTCTTCTTTTAATGCTTTAATGGGCATTTTGATTTTCATAACCCAAAATCTATTTATTTTTTCAAGTGGACTTTAAAAAACTGAAAAAAAAAAAAATCTAAACAATTAAAAAAGGGGGGATTTTTAAAAATTTTTTACTCACCACTGTGTATGGGTGTTTGTCTACCGGTAAGTTGTTAATTAATGGTTAAAGATGTGAAAAATTAAAAGCAACAAAGTTGTATATTATACCTTGAGAGTGATACCAGCACCGAACCATACATCACCCGTCACCTTAAGGCTATCAAGCTCAACGATGCTAGGGATAGACTTAAATCGACTCAAGAAGTCAGCAACCTTTCAAGAACAAGCAATAGATAAGTAATACAATTAATAAATTGAACTTCTGTTAGAGCACCAAATATCAAAACAACTCTTCACCTTCTTAAATTCTGGACCCAGCTCAATGGAAGGATTTGCAGGGTTCTTTCTAGCTTTGTTTCTGATAACAAAGCCATCCTCCAAGGTGTAAAGATCAGACTGCCAAAATAGCCAAAAAGATGAGTTACACATGTCTCAAATCTTAGCTAAGTCTTAAATACAGTTATAGGAAAAAAGACAACCTGGACAAGAAGCAAATCTGAAGTTGCCTTCACTGGAAGGAAACGAGATCGAGGAACATTGATACCAATTGCATGATCAAAAAACTGAATGACAGGAGATTGAAACAGTCATATAAACAAAAGAAAAGGATAATAGCATAGTTTCAAAACTTAAAATTCCTTTTAAGAAAAAAAAAAATTGTGTACCCTAATAGCCGCACCAGCCGCAGTTTCTAGCTGAAGAACTTTAACTCCATCTACTTCCTGAAAAACAGTATCTATATGATCAACAATTTGACCATCTGAAAAAATAAAATAAAGCATCAATAACAGTAAATATGGAGGGGTGAATTAGACTGAAGTACCTTTGGGTTAGGAATTATCTCCATCTTTAGTGCATCAGATTCTACAAGCCTTTTAATTGCTGACAAGTTCACCCACCTGTTTTTGTATTATACTTTTAGTACTCCAACCATCAAGGCTTTTATCTCAAAAAATAAAAATAAAAATAAAAATAAACCATCAAGATATTGTCACTTAGGTTGTAAAGTTAACTTACAAATTGTTTGTATTGAATATTTTGAACTTCTCTATTGACTTGAATTCATTAACCTGTTCGAAACAAAGTTGATCCACAAACTTGTAAAACATATTCTTAAAAGTACACTATAAAATCCCTGTTGAGGTCAAGGCACTCCCTTTTCTCAAAGGTGCCACTTGACTCGCCTATAACCACAGGCTACAGAGGATACTCTGACTGAAGGCACGGCTAGATCTCCATTCTAAAGATAGAGAAGAAAACTTGAAAAGGAAAAAACAACTACAAATATAGGATTATATTATGCTTACATGTTCATCAGGGACTTGTGCAATCTCTAATAGCTGCATCACAGGATCAAGGAAAACAAAATTAGTCAACATTACTGCTACTTTCTTCCCCTTCTTCTCCAGAGACAGTGTGGAAGGAGAAAGAAAAGGAGTGGGAATGGCTTTAGTTAAAGAAAGGGTGTGGTATGGGGTGAGTGATAAGAATTGCTAGGGCATTCATCAAATCAAGAATATGAAATTGAAACATCAAGAACATTGAACAGTAAGGCAGTATTTCTGACACTATTATCTGATAAATACTGCATAATATACCATGACCTCATTTCAGAATTTGATGCATTATAAAATTGCTGTCAAAAGGCAAATATGCCTGCTACATATATTACTAACATATTTCTTTGTAATTACTTTTTACATTGACATATAGAGTGAGATTTAAAATCACACAGTTGGGCATGCTAGGTTCTCGTATGAAGAATATTCTAATTCGACTGCAAACCCAAATATGTCCATCAAGGCTACATTATAATATAGAAATACAAAACAGTAAAATTACTAAATGGCCTTATGTCAATATAACATTTATTTAAGTTGCCCGCTAGTAAAATTTCTGAGAGGGAATATATATCCCCTCTTGCCACATCCATAGAAACAAGGACCAGCATAAGGATTATATACCTGAACCTTCCCTTCATAAGAGATGAGAGTACCACCCTTTACATCAGCTAGGGTTTTGGGTGTAACCTGCAAAAGGCAAAAATATAAGAGAATAAAACTTAAAAACCATAACTGCAATTAATAACCGCATTTTAGTTTTGCATTTTTGTTTACCTCCATGCAATATTCATTCTTGTTTCTGATCAGATGACTTAGGATTTCTGTAGCACTTAGTCAAGGTAAATTTTCTAGAAGACTTAAATCCAAACATATTCATCTTTAACACAAGTAAACTAGAAACCTAGAGGCCATAAACTGATAGCACAAGGAGATACAAAATCAGGATACTCAAATCAACAATAGCACCAAGGTTATCAGAATTGGCAACAAACACATACTCTTTGCCCTGCAAAGAGAAGGAAATAGAAAACAGAAATCAGTATGATTGAGGAAATGAAATTCCTATCATCACAAGGGCCATAGAAAAAACTGCCCAAAGCACCAACCTGTGATAGCAAAGTATCAAGTTTGCCACTGTTCTTCAAGGATGGGAAAACATCACCATGTCCAGGAGGATACCTTCACATGGACAAGAAAATCTTGAGCTAAAAAAGAATGCCATTGAAAGGAACTTTTTTCAGAACAATTAACAATATATTGATGATAAAAAATTTTTACTACCAAATTCAATGCTATATTTCAAGCAATTTCCCCAACTGACTCATTTGTCAAAGTTAAATATGATTTATGAGTCATCAGAACTTAATTCGCACCGGCAAATAGCTTAAGTAATAGAGGTGTTGGAAGTATTAACATATTATTTTCAAGGAGCTATTTTTTCAATTGCTGGTGCTCCACACATTATGCTATGCTACAATCATCATTAAGCTTCTTACAGCCTATTTAGCATTGTTGTTGAAACTACTTTTCAGGAAAACCGCCCTTTTAGATGCTGTTGGGAAAAAAGCAATTTTGTAGTGCTTTTTAGCTAGTCTGTAGCTTTTATAACTAGTTTGTGTGAGAATCACCTCAAAAAACAAACTTCAATAACCTCTAATAGTTTTAACAAAGTGCTTTTCTGCACAAACAGCAGTGCTAAACACAAAGTGCGTATAACAGGCATGCCTCCACCAAAAATAACAAGTAAATTACCACTCAATTAACAAATTTTATTTTGGGGAAGTTAATAGACACCCCAAGTTCATAAATAATGCAAATCTGACTTGTTCAAAGCTGTATTAGTTAGTCTCTCAAATAAAAAAATAAAACACAATAGAAGATTGAATTAGATTGTAGGGGTTCAAGGAGTCTAATCACGTGGAAGTCAGAAAAGGAACACAAGAAGGTCTCTAACCTTTATTGGAAAGATTGATGAAGACAAAACCGATGCTTTTTTGGGTCTTAATAGAACATAGGATGAAAATTTTGCTTTTTATTATTATACGGGGACAGACAACTTAACATACACAAAAAACCAGACACATACATCACTTCATTCATTGAAGAGGTTTTACATAAAATTTTCCATATAAAGCGTCTGATACAATGCACAACTATTTCATATTCACAAAACATTAAAATCAAATATAATGAAGTTGTTGTAGATCATATAAATTCAAAACCCAAACAATCAAAATAAACGAACTATACCATCCATCCTTGCCCGTCTTTCCTTTGCTTGGCAAGGGAGTAAAATCTTCAACAACTATACGAGGATACTGGCTCTGCATGGACCCAGAACGAAAAATCATAAATCCATAATTCCTACATTATCTATAACAGGACCAAGCAGTAGTTTTGCGCACCTGGTTGAAAGTATGAATCTCAACGTTTGACTTTGAGTACTTCTCTATAATCTAAATTGAACAACAGTTAATTAATTTAAGGGTTACATCTAATACAAAAAATTGACAATAATTGAATTAAAGATCAAAATGAGGCACCTTCTGGGTATCGTCATGAGTGTTGAAGGAATTCATTAGAAGCAAAGGAACATTGCATCCATATTTGGAATTGAGATTCTACAGAAGTCACAAAGTCAGTTGCTGGTAAAGATGGAACAAACGAGAGAAAAGGCAAAACCAAAGTCAAAGCTAAAGCAAAACAATAACCTCAATCTGGATGACAATAAGGTCAAGGAATGTCAATCCATTACGAACTTCAATGACAGACCTGAATACCCAGAAAGAAAATTACATGATTAAATTAATTATAAATAACAAAAAAAATACAACAAATTGGACAAAGATGCAATACTTGGGTCCCGTGCAGCCCATTGTTGTCCCCAATCCTCCATTAAGCTTCAAAACAACAAGTTTGTCCAAAAGCTTCTTAGTCTCTGCTGGATCTGCGACAACCCAAATGACTCTTGATCATCTTATTTGAAAGACAATAAGAAAGAAACCATAGAATTGCAAGATACCATAATCAAAATGTTTGGTTCTGATAAAGATGATTACCATCAGGAACAGGCGCCAAAGTGTCATAAGGAACCACTACTTCATCAGTTGGTGTTTGAATCTTGCTCCAGTCCACATGCTGTGCTTCCCCGCTAATTTAACCCACAATTGCAAAGGAAAAAAAAACAATCAATAACATGACAAATCTAAATCATTCAATCTGAGATCAATGAATTTGAATTGCCTGAGATAGCGAGCAACGAGGCTAATAAATCCATTTTTCTCATTCTCACTGCAAAACCAAAATAAAAATTAGATCCAATCCAACGACATGCAAAACAAAAAAATCGCAATATAATAACAGCCCACAAATCTAATATCAACAAAATCAAAGAATTGAATACCTGATTTGATTGAGTCCAGCCACAGCAGACTTAAGAGGAGTGAGCTTATCCGTGGCAGCAGCCATTGATGACTAGTAATAAAGCTCTGATCTAGGAAACAAACAGAGGAGAAGGTGATATGGTATTGATATGGAAAGACAATGAAATGAGAATATCAAATGCATACATATACGGAGGGAAGGGGCGATGTGACATAGTAAAAATAAACAAATAAATAAAAGGTGATATTATATATGTGTACCTGGAAAAAACAGAGAGATTATTATTTGAAATAGAAAATGTGAACGGTGGTATAAGGGACAAAATTGGAGATGGGATCGTAGCGATGAGAAACAGGTACGGTCAGGGATTGGATCGTTGGGGCTCTTATAAAAGAAAGCTTGGATGTGTCAGTGCGAGAGAGGGGGAATCTGCGAAGACGAGTACAACGCTTAGCCCATAGAAAAGGAAAGCAAGGTAAAGAAAAGGAGGGAGTGGCGCTTATTTTACGCAAAGGTCGACGCGTCGCTTGTTTTCTTTTGCTACCTGGGGATATGCCTAGTAACTAAAATCCTTTATGGTTCCGTTTCTTATTAAACTTCTATAATATATTTTATAACGCTAAATTTAGCATTTCTTTTTTTTTTTTTAAGGATTGTTCGTGAGTTTGTTTGATTTGAAGTAACAATAAAATCAATCCTAGAATGGCGGTAAAATAAAATTTTAAATCAAACTTTTTTTAGGGGAAAAAAGAAAAAAAATTCGTTCAATATGAAAATTAGACAAAAAACCAGGAAGGAAGGATGGAGGGAGGAACCTCCTCACACCATACGAAAAACGCATTTTAACAACTGCAAATTTCATTTGTTAGAGAAATTCCATTGCTAATCTTGCTTTAGCAATGGATAAGCCATCGACTATGCCATCTCTAAATACCTCATTTCTAAACAATTAGCCACAGATAAATAATTGGTTGCTAAATTAGCTACAAACAGTTCTCTTGCTATTTTGAATCATGTCCATTACTAAAAGCATATCTCTTTGTGTACCAAATTTGTTACCAATGCGTGTCCAATCTCTATCTAATCCATTGCTAAGTCCTTTGCTAATCACAATCTAATTTATTGCTAAAGCTTTCAATTCCGTTGGTAAATCACTAGCTAATTGGTATTAATCCGTTGCTAACTTCCTTGTTAGTCTCTTTCTATTTTCATTACTAAATCACTTGTTAATTGCTTTCTAATTCCAATGCTAAATCACTTGCTAATCTCTATCTACTTTTATTGTTAAATTCCTTACTAATTTCTTTCTAATTTCGACACTAAATTACTTGCTAATCTTTGTCTAATTCTATTGCTAAACCTCTTGCTAGTGTCCAACCCGTTGCTGAATGTCTTGCTACTCCGTGTCCATTACCATTGCTAATATAAAATCCCTTACTAGGCCATTACTAATTCTATTAAAATATTATTGAAATCCCTAGCTAATACGTTGTTGAATACATTGATGTTTATAATTCATTGTTAAAATCATTGCTAAATATATTAAGATTTTGTTAAATCCATGTCTAATCTGTTGCTAAATTTAAAGATTATATATTAATATTCACGACTATTATGTTGCTAAATTCATTACTAAATTTACAATCTATTTACGCAATTCTCAGTTGACTTGGTATTAAAAAGGCAAAATAAAATATAGAAGTCAAAATTTAATATATATATATATATATATATATATATATATATATAATTATCTTAAATATAAATATTTCCTAAATTTAAAGTTCAATCTAAATAAGAAATGTAAGTTATTTATGATTAACCTAAAGTCAACATAAACTAGTATCATCATCACCATCATCTTGTTATGATCTAGGATGTTGTGTGGTATGGGGAGGTACACTAGGTAAGCCGCTAACCAAAGATGTTAACCAGGTACGAAGTATATCTTAAAGTTGTTGTTGGAGTTGACTCTATAGTAACTGTCTTTGCTGTTGAACTTGCTCTTGGACTTACTATTGCATTTTGCTCTTGTATCTCCTTCTTACATTGCTCGATTTCTTAAATACGCGAAATCATATTCTCATTTTGTTATTCCTGGATGCGAGATGTCGTAGAGGAGCTAGGAGATCTAGAGTGCCATATAAACTTGATGCTTGCAAACCGAGACCATAAATTCATTTCTTCTTGACACCACCGATTGTTTCTAGATATATTTGTATTATGCTGACTAAATAAGACTAACTAGATCCTTCATGATGTTGAGATTCAACTTGAGCCCTTGATGAAATGGCCTCCTAAAAGTAAAAATATATCAACTTATAAGCATGATAATTTTAAATATTATTTATGTAACTTTCAAATATATCAACTTTCAATGAATTGTCAATCCTTTTTCCTAGTATATGTTGCCTCTAAAAGCTCATGTGAAAGTGGTATTCGATGTAATTGAGCCACCTAAAATTTACATCACAACCATTATGCTTTCATTTCAAAATAAATAAATATGCAAATTTTATAAGTTAATTGAGGTGAAAAAATGAATAAATAAAGCGTTTGCATAATTTTTGAAAGATAGAGCCTCTTGTATGCAAAGAGGGACTAGTTCCTTTGTCACCGGTCTCGCTAAGACGATTCTTAGAACATTATTTAGACTTGGCTTTAAACTCAAGAGTCTCCCAATGAGACTTCTGATTCTCCCAAATTTTGTTGGGAAAATATTTAAGCTTCTTCTTTCGCCATTTACTAAGCATGTCGTTATAGCGTTCCCCAATCTTTCTATACTAAACCTACTTTAGAGAGGTCTCAATTGCTTCATCCCATATAAAGTGTTTCTAAAAAAAAAAGGAAAAAAAAAACAAAGAACAAAATATTGAACTAAATTATGCATAAGTAAAACTTCTCAACATCCTTTTCAAATTTGTAAACAAATTCAGATTATTATACAAAATAACATGCAAATTAGTATTATGCTACATGCACACGAGTAATCTTACACATGTAGAATTAGGTTCGGTGGACATATGAATAATTAATTAAATTAAAAAATGTTCTTGTAGTAAAATAATAAACTTCTAGAAAATTACTTTCGTAAAAGAGAATTATGCATTAATATGATTAGTAAATTCTTAAAAATATAAAGTAGTGTTTGTTATCACTGTGGTTTCTGATTTTCTATTTAATTTTGATAAAAATAAAATGAAACGTGATTGTTTTAAAAGTGTTTAATTTTACATTTTAGCTTTTTTTTCAAAATTATTTAAAAAATAAAAAAAGTGTTTTGTAAAACGACAACATGGTTTTTATTGGTACGCTTCCTTCTTTTTCCTTTTGTCTCTATAAATTTTGGATACAATTCTTTCCCTTCTCTAAATTTGTATCAAATTGAAATTCGTATCAAATTAGATAATTTACTCTATATTTGAATTTATTATCTTATCTACTTTTTTTATAGAGAATGTCAAAATTTCTCTAGGATTAAGGAGATGGTCTTTTTTATAGGTTTCTTCCTAATTTACCCTTAAAAAGATATTAAAATTGTCTACAATCTTCAACAAAAGTTAATAAATGATGAGAGAGGAGGTTTTACTTAAATGAGACATTTTATTTATTTAGACTTCTAATAACAAAAAAATATAGCTATTTAATTGCAATTAGGTGAAGATCCGCACATTGCGCGAGTTGCTCTATTATTATTTTTTTAAAAAATTATTCTATTAATATATATAGATTATAATTTATAAATTGCATTTACTAATAAATTAACAAAAAAAACATCTCCTAATTAGAAGATAAACTCTAAAAATTTAAATTAGGTGTAAACCAATAAATATAGTCATATATATATATATAAAGTTTGAAGTGAAGAATTAATTTAAGAGTCTTGCTTACTAGTTTCTTTTAAAAAATATAAAATCGATATATATATATATATAAACTTTTTCGACCATATTTTGCATTCAATTATCCCTTCATTCAACGGTTTGAGAAATTCAACAAATTCTATAAGGTCATGTTTATACACCAATAAAATTAAATCGTTTAACATCGCTACAATCAAAGAAAATAATATTGTAAATACGAAAGTTTACATTAATATCAACTTAGTACATATACAACTTTTTTTTCTACTTGAAGCTATATTGAAAAATAGAAAAAGTTCATATTAACATAAATTAATAAAGGTAAATTGATACTCAAATAATGATACATATTGAGATTTTAAAAAGAGAAGAATCGCAACTTTAAAGTCAGGTAGAACAATTTTAAGCATATAACTTCAATCATACATAATTTCGATTGGATATCTATAATACCCTGAAATTTTTATTTCGAAACATTCCCATTTAAATTTAAATTGTAAATTATTAGCCAATAATATTACGCCACGTAATATTATGGGAATCGAAAATCATTTTGGTTCGCCCAAAAAATTTATTGAATAACCGTTAATTGAATAAAATCGGACCAATATTTCTTTAATTGGACCGAATTAATTTAAATTAGACTCGAATCGGATATTTTTGAAAAACACTGTGCGTCACTA